>JAJOZX010000596.1:1210000-1235000 GCA_023014485.1 Bathynomus jamesi
GACTAAAATTATGATTAGTGTTTTATATTTATTGAGACATAGAAAAATATTAAATCCATGGTCTTTTCACATCTTTAATAAATATTATTGTTTTAAGCTTATTGATGCACAGCAAAATAATGAATAGTTCATGTTTTTAATTATGGATTTATCCGTAAAATGGGTAAACCAATGATATTTACTGGTTTTATACCCGTATAACATCCAATCATCTACAAAAAATTTTGCACTTTAGTTTAAAATAAACAAACAATGTCTGAATTTTTTAAAATTAACTTCAAGAATATAATTCAAATACATATGGTAACAGAGAATATATAACAAAATTTTGTGAGCTGGGTTACAATACCCCAACGTATATAAACAGATCGAACTGGATCAGTACTCGTTAGAGGAAAATTTAACAGTGAAACAAGTTCCCATATACGCTACTTTGTGATAAATTCAACATGTCTAACTTTACCTCCGACAAATTTTTAATGTAAGTGTTATATATTTTTTTCTCTCATAACATCAGTGAAAGTTGGTTCTTCTTATAATGTATTTTATTTTATAATCTTAACATAAAGACATTTCATATTCATCATAGCGCACGAACGCGGCTCCAGGCAGAGAATGGCAGTATATTGGACGTATCTCTAATCGAAGACAATTTTACTTTTTTCAGACCTTCCGTAAGTAAATTTTTCTTATTATGGACAATTTTCTTATTATTTTTCACAAGTGCAACGTGTCATCTATTTCTAAAATGCTTATTTCTTAGCACTAAAACAGTTTAATATTTATTTCTTGTTGAACTAAAATCAAGCATATATATATATATATACACTATATTAACTGCAAACGGCACATATAGTTAATGCAAAGAACGACGCTTGTTAGAAGAGTGTCCGCACAAGAGCAGAAAACGAGCAATGAAAAATGAGGCACCTCCCGGGAATCGAACCCAGGATCATCCGATTGACGGTCAGATATGCTAACCATTACACCAAGGACCTCCATGAATCAAACCTCGTAATTCTCCCACGTACGAGGGGAATCAAATGCCCGTTGAGGGGGCATCGGATGATCCCGGGTTCGATTTTTAGGAGGTGCCTCATTTTTCATTGCTCATTTTCTCCTCCTCTAACAAGCGTCATTCTTTGCATATACACAGTATGTATATATATATTATATATATATATATATAGTTCACCTCTTTACGCATAGACTGATTGAGTGATTTTAATCATTTACTTAATTCCTCCGACTTTTCCAAACATTTTATATACGGTTTCTATACAATTTATTTGTAGAAGACGCCTTCAGGTCAGAGAAGGCTGCAGTGATGCTGGATTTGGGCGTTCAATTGAACCAGCATCTGTCCACGCATTTAAGTTCAGCACCGATGTAGAACTTGTGCGTTCAGCAGAAACAGCAGATCCCATTTTGAATCATGACATGCAAGTTTTTATATTTGTTTAAATGTGTGTGTGTGTGTGTGTGTGTGTGTGTGTGTGTGTGTGTGTGTTTATCAGATTTTGAAAACAACATTGTTTCTCCTATTTAATTTTCTTTCTGTTCATCAATTTAGTGCGAACGGATGTGAGCATCTTGAGTATGTATTGGAGAATGGGATTTTTTCGATTCCTGCCTTCTCGAGAGGCAAAAGCAAATACTTCCGATGCCCAGTAAGTAAATGTATTATTATTACGTACATAATTCTTTTCACTTGTGCGGAATGCTCCAATCATTATTCTTAAAAAACAACTTAATATTTATTTCCTACTGATTCAACACACCATTTCTTTATATATATATATATATATATATATATATATATTATATATATATTATATATATATATATATATATATACTGTGTATATATATAGGGTCGGCAAAAAAAAGGGGAGATCTTTTAAATCCTTCATATCTCGGCAAATACGGTACATAGAACCATGAAATTTTAGTATATTAGTACTACGTAATTTTATGGTTTATATGCCACCTTTTAGCATTTTAGATGAGAAATTGGATTTATGGCGAATATTCCAGAAAAATCTTGCTAATCATAGGTTCAGGCTATTAAAGTGATTTTAATTAACGTAAGCCGACTACAGGAGGTTTGGACAAGTTTCAAGAAAATCGATAAAACAGGAGATATCCAAAGAATACCAGGTAGCGGTACTAAATTTGGCCACGAAACAGTCCTGATTTAAATTCTGTCGATTACGACCTTTGGGAAAATTTGTCACAGAGAATTTATCGGGTCAAAGTAAGAAATGTCGCTCATTTACGAAAGCTTCTGGAAAAATGGGATGAGCTAACCACAAAAACAAATCAATAAAACTATAGATGAGTTCCATCCAAGACTAAAAAAGGTTGTAGAAGTTCGTGGTAAACATATCGAGCAGTTTTTTTAACGTCAAGGTAGCATCATATGTGAGTACTTTGTGACTTTTTATCTGCCATACAATGCAGTAGTAGTGTAAATGGAGAATTTTCAGTGGCATAAAGAAATGTTCAATAAATCTGTAATTTTCATTAGTTTTCTTTGAAGTCTGCTCACCGTATAGGAAATTTACTTAGTTGTGGGGTGTGAAAAAAATATTGAAATCTGACCATAACTTTGGATTTTACAGCCAAAGTTCGAGGTCTCCCTTTTTTTTTTGCTGACCCGATATATATATATATATATATATATATATATATATATATATATATATATATATATATATATATATATATATATATATTCACCTCTTTATGGTTAGACTGATTAGTTTAATAATTTAATTAATTCCTCCGACTTTTCCAAGCATTTTATATATGTTTTCAATTCAACTTATTTATACGACTCACGACCACGTTGTTGTTGTTTAGCCGATTAGCCCACCCTGATCGAGCAAGCCGGCGGCACGCAGGTAGCCGATCGCCCTCTCCGGAGTGGACCAGAGGTTCAGCGCACTAGTGATGTTGTGTTGTATTCGTTGTTGTGCTAGAGTGGTACAGTCTGTCATAATGTGTTAAATTGTTTGTGGTGTGTCCTGGCACAGGTGGCAGGTGTCGTCTGTGGAGTTGTCTGGTCTGTGTTTATATGTCTGTAAGTTGGGGTGACGTCCACATCGGAATCGTGCTAAGTTAACTCGATCCGATCTGCTCAGGCTGGTATCTGACCTGTCAGTGGGTGGCGGCTTCGCACCTAGGACCGCATTTGGATCGATTCGTGTCAGCGCTTTGTGGGTTAGGTGTGTGTGTATGTGTTTTCTGTACTGTGTGATGTCTGTGGGGCGTGGTATAGAATGGAGTATTTGATTATAATGTCTCTCTGGTGTTACCTTAATGGTGCGAGGTGTCGGTGCGTGATTGTACATGTAGTGGCAAGGGTGTTGTGGGTTAGTTGTCGCTGCTGCCATGAATTGTGTTCCCCTCATTAATTTTTCCCTAACTTTCAGTATTTTTGTTTCTGTGTGCAGGTGTTCTATTGGATTGGTGTTGTTTGAGTGCATCCTGTAATGATGCGGAGTGCGTTGTTTTGTATTGTCTGTAAGGTGTTTATGTGTGTGTTTGAGATAATGGGTGCCCAGCATGGGCTAGCATAGTCCATAACTGAGCGAATATATTGTTTGTATATGAGTGATGTTGTTTCGTCCTGTGAGTGTGTGGAATGTTGGTGTTGTTTAGTGTAAGCTGTGGAGTTATCTGATGTTCTTTTGTGTTGCTTGTAAGCAAGGTGATGGTTGATTTTGTGGGCGCTACTTTGAGTCTATTGTCTGTGTGACAGTCTTGTATACTGTTTATGTATGTTTGTAGGTTATTTGTAGCGGTGTCGATGTTGTTGTGGGTGGATATTAGAGTGATGTCATCTGCATATGATGATAAGGTAAGCTTGTTATCTATGGGTGATGGAATGTCATGCATGTATAAGTTGAACAGTGTTGGTGAGAGAACAGAGCCTTGAGGGACCCCGTTCGGAAAAAGCTTGTTTTTGGATGACTTGCTATTAAATGTGACATGTGAGTATCTTCCTGAAAGATAGTTGCTCAGCCACCTTTTGGTGTTGTTGTGCATGTTTGTGTTGGGTATTTTGTTTATGAGAGGGAAGCGTGGGATAACATCAAATGCTTTACTAATGTCTATTGTTGCTAATAGTGTACGTTGAGCTGGTCGTCTGGAGTTGATGCCATCCATGATGTGCTGCGTGAGGTTAGTGAGTAATGTCGTGGTTGAGTGGTGAGGTCTGAATCCATGTTGAGTAGGCGATAGTTGGTGATTTGCAAGACTAGTCTTTCTGTTACTTTGGAAGGTGTGCATAGTAAAGTAATGTGTCTATAGGAAGCTATAGGTCGAAGAAGAATGTAACAACATCGGATTTGGGCGTTCAACTGATCCAGTAGCTGACCACGCATCCGGCCTAGGAGATCCAGCACATCCCATTTTGAGTAAAAATACTATGTTAGTTTTTACATGTTTGTGTGGGGTTTAAGAAAAAGCAAAGTTTTTTTTTTTTTTTTCTGGTGATCACTGTAGTGCCCACACTTGCACATATTTTGAAGAAGTTTCTCAAAATGTTTTTTTTATTCCAACCTGTAAATATCTACTAATTATTATGTACAGTTGCCCGCATATGTAATGTTCCTCGCCTCACAGGCGACTCCGTACATGTGGCAACGTCGCAGCGATAGTCAAGGTAACCCAGCTGAGGGAAAGTGGTGTGGAGAGGGTACAACCGAGTCCAACAACATATAACATTGACATACAGGTAAGGCGCCGTTCAAAAATTACGTAACGCTATTTTTGCTAAAACCTGACACCCCCTCCTGTAACGTGTGGGGTGTAGGGTGGGGTAAGTATTACATAACATCTTAGGGAGTGTCTGGTCTAGTGTTACAGAACGTTGTTGGGGTATCTGGGGTGTCAAGTTTTAGGAAAAATAGCGTTACGTAATTTTTGAACAGCTCCTAATTATAATGTAATGTCGGAGTTCATAAAGATAAAGATTAATATGATCGTGAACAGCGTTGAACTCCATGTTTGCTAGTCTTATACAGTAATAAGGTTCTATTATGATTACTGCAAGTCTATATGAACAGATACCACAATATAACCTTTTATATACTAGTGAATTTGAACCAAAAATAGACAGTACACAACCATCCTCCACACTCCCTCATTTCCCTTCCCCACCTACCCAGGCCCGGATCTAGAAGAATGGGGGCCCGTGGCTAATTATTTTGTTTGGGGCCCCCCTTGGCTACAATTTTTATTATATAAGGATTATAAGCTTTGTTTACGAGGAAAATTAAAGGTTTTCAGAACAAACATATTACTTTACTTTATTTATTTAGTTTTCAGAACAAACATATTACTTTACAAATATTTTACTTTATTTTACATATTATATTTTCCTGAATTAATAATTTTATACACACCTACCTACTGATTATGAGCTGGCAACCGATTGAACCGACGAGCCTTTTCTTGTGCAAATTCATTAATAATATTTCGAAAATCGACTTCTTTGGCCAGAGCATGTTCAACATAGAGAATTGCCAGTGACTGTAATCGCTTTTGCTTCATTGTTGAACGTGTGCAACATTTCAGTCGCTTTAACTTAGAAAAACTCCGTTCGTCGATACAATTGGTCACCATCAATGACAAGTACATTCTGTATGCATTTAAGACATTGGGGGAAACTTCAAGCTGATGCTGCATAAGCATATTGAATGTAATAATAGATGTAAAAACCTAAAATTAAAATAAATAATGTAGAAAATTTGGGGGGCCCTTCAAATGCGGGGCCCGTGGCTGCAGCCCACATAGCCCACCCCTAGATCCGGGTCTGCACCTACCAGTCTCGCGTATATTAAATCATTACGTATCAATATTAATAAAGCTGTTTGTAGAGTCCGTGTGCAGGTTTAAACCTTTACTAACTTACGAATCTACACGATATATATATATATATATATATATATATATATATATATATATATATACACACACACATATATATATATATATATATATATATATTTTTTTTTATATATATTTATTTATTTATTTATTGACAATGAGCGAAAAAAAATTGAGACAGAGAGAGAGAGAGAGTTAGTGTGAAATGGCTTATCGATTGTTACACAAAGAACTTGTTAACAGTTTCGATCTGAATAACGGTAACTCATTATCAAAATCATATAAGAATAATGCACGGTTATACTAGCATAAGCATATTTATATATACTTATAAATTCATACAATATTATACTAATGTTTGTGAAACGACGTTGATGGGCCAAACCGTGGTGTTGACATGGTTACTCGCTGTCGCCGTCCAGGAGAGACTACATGTGGGTGCGTCAATGGAAACCGTAAGGTGACGGTTGCATAAAGTAGGATATCATCACCTGTTTGTGGCTGATGCCTATTATATTAATAGTGTTTTCCAGATTGTATTTGTATTATCAATGTGGAGAGATAATGATCTAATCACGATGAACAAATAAACCCATTAATGTTTTCCAGATTTCCTGTTACATTATCAATGTGGAGATATTATTAGATTTTAACAAGGAATATATATATATATATATATATATATATATATATATATATATATATATATATATATATATATATACAATAGAACACCAATTCTTTATTACAACAAATATGCAATGGTTGAGAATGTTTTACTAAATAGTTTAATCATACAAAATGCTCACAATTTGCCATAGATTAACATAAATGGCACAGCTATAGCCGGTTCATAGTTAGTATTTGATCCATCCCTCATTATTGTCTATTACATCTTGTAATCTGTGTGGCATAGATGCAACATGGTTATGTATGATGTGTGGGTTCCTTCGGAACATCTCCCACTCAGCCATAGTGTCATCCAGTAGCTGGCGGCTGGTCCGCTCCTGCCCAGGCTCCCACGAGTTCACCACATTCCCCTACACGTTCTCAATGGGGTTGAGGTCACACCCCTTACTACGCCAGTCCAGCAGTTCTAGATTTCGCTGCTCCTCGAACCACCTTCTAACAATCCTGGCGGTGTAGATGGGAGAGTTGTCCTGCAAATGAATTTTAAATATTAAAAGTAGAATTATATCTCATCCATACGCTTCATCAGTAACACACTATTCGAGATAGGTTTTAACCCCTATGTATTAGGGGTTTCTCTCAGCTAAATGTAATTGTGCGCCGTTATACAAATAATACAGTCTGTAGTTATCCAGAATAAAATCCTAAAGTGTTGTCATAGTACTGAAAGAGTTAAAGAACAATTTTATGACCATTATTCGTCCCATGTGAATGTGGAAACTGGACATACAAATGCGTGTAATACATAAATCTTACTCTAGTAATAGTATAATATTCTATAACACACAAATACAACATACCTGCATAAAGATAACACAGCTCAACAAAAAAAAAATTTTGTTTCGTTGCCAAGGAAATTCGTACGAATTTAGGGTATTTTGGGGTTGCTGAATTCCAAAATGAAAGTAGTTTTTCCGATTTGGCTCTAGTTCTTGAGATAATGAATACCCTCAATTAATAGGAAACGTAACCATAACGCGTGCATATGGGAAACTACCGGAACATTCTAGATGGTGAGACCGAATAAAATGCATTATGTATTTCATGTGTTTACTTTTGTATGATTTCAGACAATTTCAATGCGATTTGTAAGTAGGCTCCGCCTGAACATTAAATTTTTTGCATTTTTACGTGTTTCAATGGGGTACCAATTATCTCATAAATTAGAGCCAATCTAGCAAAACCGATGTCATATTCGGAATCAGCACCACAAAGTTACCCCAAAATCACTCTAATATGATTGACAATAAAATGAGTGTTGACCAGTGTAATCTGCTGAGGATAGGGCAAGGTATACGCGCGTACAGAAGGCAGCATCTCCTCCTCCATGATCTCTATATAGTGATCTGCCGTAAACCTCCCGTGAATCTCAATCAGCTTTCCTAGTCCTTGCAGGTGCATCCATCCCCACACATTCGCCGTTACGTGCCCACTCCGTGCCACTTCGTAAATATTTTGGCGGGCATATCTCGTGTTGTCCTGTCGCCAACACCGAAGCCGGCCGTGAGTTGTAGACGCAAAACGTCTTCTCGTCAGAGAAGATAACTCTGCTCCAGTATGCGAGATCATCATTTATATGCTGGCGAGCAAACGAGAGCCTGACACTGTCTTTTCTCGATCCTCTCTTTTTTGGTAGGAGTACGGTGGTGATATCCTGTTTCATGCAACCGTCTCCTTACGGTGTCCACTGACACGCCCATATATAGTGTCTCCCAGATGGCGACTGCGTTGTTGATAGGATCGTTCTGCACTTCGGTGATTATTCTCCGGTCTTCTTCTGGGATGGTCTTTCTTAGTGCCCCACACTTAGGACGATCTAGCAGATTCCCAGTCTCCTGCCACCTCTACACCCAGTGTCGAACAGTAGGCTTCGAAATTCCCAGTTCCATGGCTATGCCAGCTACAGAGAGGCCTGCTTCCTGCATACCAATTACACTGTGCAACAATTTTTTGTTTATGTTGATTTTTCGATCTTTTCTATATGTTTCGGCAATTTTATCTTGAGTTGGATTCATTTTCAGAGTCGGTGTTCGTCACGCGGTGTAGAAATATGGTATGAGCATAGATCATGCCAGTAACCATGTCAAACCTCGGTTTGACCCATCAACGTCATTTCACAAACATTAGTATAATATGAGTTTATAAGTATATATACTGTAAACCAGGTTAATTTCACGGCAGCAAATTTTCGCTCTTTCATATCCTTGGACGAGTTCGCGGTGTCATAATTTCGCGGTCAACAGTTGCTAGTTATAATCTTACAGATTAAAATGACGTCATGAATGACGACATTTATTCTGGACTATGATTGGTCGAGGTTGAGGTCGTATATCAAGGCAAGTTTTACCTCTTGGTATGGATAAAGTTTCAGCAGCACTCAACGTAACTGAATCTCTCGGTAAGATAGATTTGAAGCTCTCCACACTGAAACCTATTCATGCTAAATGGATTGTCTCTGCATGGGATAACCTACACAAAATGAGGGATACCATTCGGAAGGGTTGGGAAATTAGCGGCATTAATGACATTTTGTTATACAGTAATAATACAGTATAATTTAAAATGTTTTTACTGCTTTTATTTAACAATGTTTTATTACAATATACCGAATTTACTTTTCAAATAAAGTATTTTAATGATCAAAGGTTTATTTTCTTACTATCTCCCAAAAATAAGGTTAAATTGTCAAATTTTCGCCTGCTAGATATTTTCGCGTAAATTATAGCCTACGCGAAAAACGCGAAAATTTCCTGCAGGCAAACATTTTGCACCCACTAGTATATAAAAAGTTCTATTGTAGTAGCTATTCATATAGATTTGCAGTAATCATAATGGAACCTCATTACTGTATAAGACTAGTAAACTACATGGAGTTCAACGCTGTTCACGATCATATTAATTGTTTATCTTTATGAACACAGACATTACATTATAATAACCTGTATGTCAATGATTGAACATTTAGTTGTCCTTGAGATATATATGTCTGTGTTATATGTTGTTGGACTCGGTTGTCCCCCTCCACCCCACCTTCTCCAGTTGGAGTACCTTGACTAACACTGCGGCGTTGCCACATGTACGGAGCCGCCTGTGAGGCCAGGAACATTACATATGCGGGCAACTGTACATTCCATTGCCTTTTCAAATAGATCTTAAAATTACAATTAATATAAAAGGTAAAAAACATAGACATTCTAATATTTTACTGGACATCCTTTGTTCTTAATTACCATTTGACAGAGTTTGCATACTTTTTGCAAGTTTTTCAAGTTCATGAAGTTGAAGAACATGATGCCAGGCATTAATAATGCCAGCAATAAGCTCTACTTTTGTTTTAGGTTTACGTTTTGAAAGAATAGTTGAAATTCTTTGCCATAGATTTTCAATAGGGTTAAGGTCTGGGCTCTGCTGGCCAATCCAAGTGATTCACATTGTTATTTTCGAACCATTGTTTAAGGTGCATTATTATCTTGAAACAGCCAGTCTTCATTACCAAAGAGTTCTTAAGCACTTGGTCGCATTTTTCTTTGCAGTACTGACAAATACTGATACGCATATTCTTCTCCACAACATGAATTCTCCCTACTCCAGAAGCTGATATACACCCCGATATCATGATTAAAAGATGTTTGCTGCTAGGATCAATGCAGCAAGGTTTAAAGTCTTCTCCTGGTAGTCTTCGTACATAAAGATTGCCAGTATGGTTATTGACGTTAAATGTAGACTCCTCACTAAAAAGGACACGTGACCACTGCTCCTGAGTCCAAGTTTTATGACGCCTCTCCTTGCTTTTGTTTATCTTGACGTGAGAAGAGGTCTTTCTTCGTTTTGCAGCCACGCAAAAATCTTTTCAAAAAGTCTTCTTCTGACAGTGTTTGTAGAGTTTATAGCAGTATTGTAGTCTTTCCGTTCGGATAAGAGTTCTGGACTTGTTTTCTTCCTGTCTAGCAAAGCCATTTTGCAAAGAATACGGTCAGTCTTTAGGGAAGATTTGCGCGGGCAGCCTGTGCTAGTTGAATGACGAACTTTTCCCATATTTCTATAGCGTTTCAATAATAATGCTACTGTACTTTTGGATTGATGGAAAGCTTTGCAGAGATTTTTGCGAACAGAATAACCTTCACTTGCAAGTGCAAGTGCTGCGATTCTTCTCCCTTTGTCAGTTGCCATCTTGAAGTTGTAAACAATTTAGATCATATGTAGTTTATTATAACTTAAAATTAAATAATAAATAAATATATATATATATATATATATATTGTAAACCCACAAGGAAAAGGAAAAATGATTCCAAGGCCTTTCGTTTATTCAAAAGTACACCTCAAGGTGTACTTCTGAATACACGAAAGACCTTGGAATCATTTTTCCTTTTCCTTGTACTTTTACATCATTCATTCATTTCACGTGTTTAATTGTGAAATTCATCCCATATATATATATATATATTATATATATATATATAATATATATGTATATGTGTGTGTGTGTGTGTGTGTGTGTGTGTGTATATATAATTACATTAAGAAGACTACAAAATTTCCTATCCAATGATATATAGTTCAAAATTATTAATCTGAAGAAATGTTCCTAAATTAACATTAAATCCGAAAAGTACAAAAGTAAATGAGATGTCTTAATCTCTTTGCACAGCACTGTGTATATATATATATATATATATATATTATATATATATTATATATATATATATATATAAAATGGAAGTATAAATTTTTGGCATTATGCAGGGTTTTTAAATAATAATACAAAAAATCAGATATTCGTTTATTAGAAGAAGTCACAATGGTGTACAAATATATTTTAAAAAGTTATATTAATTCAATTACTGTATGCAGAGAATACATATATAAGGTTTACACTTTCACAATTACTGTATAGCCTTTAGAATTAATAAGTGTGTCCAGAGTTTCAAGCTACTAAGAAATATAAATACAAATCTTCATTCTTACTACGTTATACACTCTTTTTTAGCTACAAATCGAAAAAGATAATTTATCTGATTACATATAAATTCATTATTTAGGCGTGAATGGCATTTGCTGAAAATTTCCAAACAATTCTCATAAGTAAAGACTCTAGACATGTAAAACGAAAACATCAGACAGTACTGTCCACTTACATTACTAAAAATGCTTTAATGTTTATAAGGATTCGATATAATGCTAAGTACATGCAATTATTTGAGGAGTTTCGTGATACTTGGGTCATGAAATGATGATTTCCTAAGCTAATCATAGTAGCAGCATATTTTCTATCTCCTTCTGAAATATACACCCACCGAATGAATTCCCGATCCTGTCGAGATATCGGTATTAAGTATAAATCCGACGGAGTGTTTTTTCTTTGGGAGAGTTGCACTTTATCTTTTGCGTATGTATCTATGAAAATTTTTGCGTAAAAATAATCCTTTTTCATAGCCCAAAGGGTTGTGAGCTCGTCCATTAAAAGTCCTTATCACCGATCTAAACTGGTGGATTTCAATCAGGCCTTGAGATTCCAGATAGAGCAGTACAGTAATAGGATTAGATAAGAGTTTGCTAAACTCTATTTTTAAGTGCGAGCAAGCGTCGAAGAGTGATCAGCCAAAATGTTGAAGGTGTAGATATTAGTCCTGTTTATATAGACGTCCACTGATACACCTATTCCAATATCATTACAGCCGTTTGTATCAAGGAATAAGTTGTGAAAGGCATGGAGCACAGTGAAATTTCATCATCAGTAGTAGAGTATTGTGTTTCTAGGCCTCTACCGACAGAGGCGCCATTCACCAACAATAATATACTCAAGTTAAAATTTTCAAACTTGAATGATGATTTTTTCCATTTACCTGAAACAGTGCCACAAGTATTCTCTGTGGTAAATTTCTCAACACAACATTGTCAAGCTAGACGTCACAGTAAACATTTTCATCTGGGCACACTTTATAAGGGATTTAGCTTCGATCTCGGCAAAATTCTTTCAGTCTCCCTTTGTTTAACTACAAATAATTTTACATGTTCAGTACTGGGATATGTTTCAATACCGTGAGATACTACCGGTTTGGAGGTCTCTTCACCGTCCGCAAACAAGTTTAAACACTTTTAGATTCGGAGACTGTGCAGGTGATGTTAATTTTCATCTCAACTCCGTTTCCGAGAAGCTTCTCTTAAAATAAGTAACCGCTGTGTAAATGGGCTTAAGAATAAAAAAATCAATTTTTTTATCTTTCTCTTTTACACCTTTTTCTACTTCAGGGGTATAATACCCTGAGGCACACAAATGAGTTTCCTTGGCATCTTTTGAATAATTTAGGACATTTTCTAAGTATGTATTGGGTTGCTGCTGTAATAACTAACGTTAAATTCCGCAAACATGTTTTGAAAAGAACAACCTATAAACTCTTTCCCTAAATCTGTACAGAAATAGGCTTGTATTCTTTGTAACTTTAACAACTGCGTCCGGGGTTTTATTTTTAAGAGGTACAAGACACAAGTATCTGGAGAAGACGTCAATAATAAATAGAATATACCTGTAGTTATCATTATACGTCGAGTACCTTTCATATCAACTAAATCTGCCTGTCATGCAGTACAGTGTCCAACGATGGTGCTTTAGTTTTAGTAGTTTAAAACCTTCTTCGCACAGGCTTATAAAAGAGTATAAGTATCCTGTTCATGCAAAAATTTCGCAACATCTTTTTCTTTACCACTTTAGTAAGGTACCTCCGCAAAGTCTCTCAACCCCACCGTAAGAAGCGGGGTTAGAAATATCGTAATATCGATTCTCTAATAAGCCAAGCATTTATGTACTTTAGAAATGTGTGGATACGGTCGAGTGTTGACGATTCTCCTCTTTCTCAAGTCTTAAACCGGGTGTACCTGTCGAAGGGGTACTCTGGTGTTGAGTTTGAGTTGTCTGTTCCAGAGCTTTTATTCTGTTTTGGTTACCACTTAAATTTTTGGAATGTTTATCTGCTGTAACTTTGTTTTAATACGGTTCCACCCTAGTGGGGGTGGTCTGTCCCACTTTCTTACCACATCATGGATCATATCAATAATGTTCGAATCCAGTACCGTCAACCTTCATCAATAACTTCACCTACAGTATGTTAGACCATTCTATAATTGGTTCACCACTCAATAGATTAAAAATACTTAGAGCTTTATTCCTCAGTGTATTAGGAAAACTATTTTTTAGCACTTGTTCGAGGTCGTGGGAGTTCCCACTACTGTCTTTGAGTTGGTCGTCTCTTGTCTCAACATGCTCAGTATCGTCACTATGCTTGATAATTACGGGTAGCTCAATAGGTTTCTTATAGTCTTCATAAGCTTGAGGAAATTTCTGAAGAGCTTCTTGGTATAAAATTCTTTTCTTATCACGATGTAATTGTTTATTTAATATATTCAACAATTTGCTCCCCATTCCTTTAAGTCTGTTTTTACTGTGGCCAAGAGGTGTTTCGTGCTTCTTTGTATTTTGTAGTGAATCGTACACCTAGTGAGGTAGCACTACAACCTTCTTCATTATAAAAACTAGATAATAAAGGGGCTAAAACAAGAAGACGTACAAGAAAACGTTTTTTCTTTGACAATTTATCTTTTACGAGCAAGTGTTCGTATTATGTCCTTGTATATAAACTCGAGATATTTCTTTACACGTTTCGTCATTCTGGTATATATAAGGTTTTTATAAACGCTTTACACGCTTCGCCATTCTGGTATTATATAAGTGTCGGAAAACGATGGCTGTTCCTTACAACACCATCTACGACACTTGGTTAACTCAGTATGTCGCTTCGTTTCACCAACAATGAAATTTATACTGCTGACAATCCACGGTTCTTCTTTTCAAGAGATTAAACAAGATCATCTGACTGCGTGTTACGATAATGTTATCCTTCGGTTAATTGGCGTCCTCTCCCTCAATCCGTTGAGAGAATGGAATATTTATAAATCTCACGTGGAAAGATAAAGGTGGCGTGTTACCTTTAACAGTTTTATTTCACAAGACTAGTTCACTTCTCAAGGGAATAAATTTCTTTTACAACGTAGAGTAAAATAGAATTCAATGTTTTATAACGAAACGAAATGAGTTGACCGACCGCTAAAAAGGTGAGGCACAAACTGACTCTTTTCTTTGCTATGACCTGGAGGGTTTTCCATGGTGCTACGTTTACAAAAGATTATTAAAGTTGCAAAGTCCTAGTCTAATAATGATATTAGCAAAACAATTTATATAATTTTAGTTCTATACATACTTAACTCTTTTATGTGATTAACTTTTATATTAGCCGAAAAGAACACTTAGAATTTGGGAGGCCCCGTTTAAGATCATAGGTTTGGCACCTCTGGAGAGCGTTAGGGTTAAGAAGGGCTGCCAGGCATCTACTGTCTATGGGCATGAGGTAAGTTATACAATATTAAAAATTCAAAGGATTAATACTTTAATTTATACAGAGTAATATCTTTAAATTTTAACAGAAATTTATTTCCTGTGGAAAAATTTTTCCACATAAGGTTTCAGCCTCGTATTACGTCGATACAATATATGAGAAAGAGAAAATTTCATCAACTTGAGTAGTCTAAGCATCATCATCCTGTTTGCATATACGTTTTGTATTTCGTATTTATCAATTATTACGAAAGAAATCTTTTATAACTTAAAGAGCCTAATCATTTTCATTAATCAATAAAGTAACATAAATATCAGCAACTGTTGCCGCAAAATAGAAGTCAACATCTTCCTTCCTTGAATAATCAATTTTAAAATTAGAAAGAGCCGTTTTGAGCAGAAAACCGAGATTTGTTTATAAAAAACCTCTGAACAGTTACCTAGAACAACGTGAAAAAAGTGTTAGCAGCTGTCGAGGCAGCTTCTAACAGTGGCTGTATACTCCAGCGCGGGACACGTCAACGCGAAGAAGAGGCGACGTCAAACCGAAACATCAACGCGCTGGTGGCCAAACTTCCTCAAATCTCCGTGCAGCGGGCTGTCTACGGTTTGCCAGACTGGCAGTCGACGGCCTGTTGCGTGGCACGGTCAGGGTGCCGATCGGCTCCTGAGGCCGGACCTATTCTCAGCGTGCTATTTTTTCAGTTACGGGGAGCAATTGCGTGCTCCCCGGACTACTCTTACTCTCCGGCGACATTAAGACTAATCCAAGCCCTACTACGACTTACACATGTCACCATACACAAAGACATAGACACAATAGGACCATAAGACACATACAGAAGTATAATATTAACATATTACAGTACAACGTAGATGGCATCACAAACAAAATCATGCAGCTTATGGAATTCGTACACAAACAAAACATTCACATAGCACTTATACAAGAAACAAAACTAAAACGCACACACAAAACACCCACCATCCCTGACTTCACGGCGATCCGTCAAGATCGTACTCGGGGTAACGGGGGTGGACTCATCACTTACATATGTAAAAGCATTAGCTACACTGATGCCACCCAAAACATTTCAAACACAATCCAAGCAGATAACACGATAGAAATACAGGCAGTTAACATTAAAACACGCGCAAAACAACACCACACTAATCACCATTTACATCCCACCAGATAGTTCACCTCAGGTGCCAGCCAATTACAATCCACAGTTACACAATCTGGCCTCTCTCACTAATGTCATCTTAGGAGGAGACTTCAACGCTAAAGACACTAGTTGATACCTGCACAACCAAAGCAACACCAGAGGCGCCAACATAGCCGCACAACTAAACAGCCTCTTCATTCTTAACAATACAGAAGAACATACACACATACCACATCAAGCAGGATACTCAAACTCCTCCCCAGACATAACTTTCTGTTCCCCCTCACTAGCAACACATACACACTGGAGAACAGAAAAACAACTGTCATCAGACCACCTGCCCATTATCATTACAGCACGTTCTACACTCTGCCCCAACAGCCTTAGGCACACTTACAGAAATTACAAGAAAGCTGATTGGGAACAGTTCAAAATACAGACTGAGGAACAATCCACCACATTAAACAGCACACCCATCATAAACATCAATACAACACTCAAAACATCTAATCAGATCATCAATAATGCAAACAAATACATACCCGAGGGCAACATTAGGAAATACAACCCAAATTACACTAGAGAAATAGCCCACCTCATAAGGCAACGTAACCTCAAACATAACACACAAACACCACACACAGAAACCATAAAACAGCAGATACAACAGCTCAACACAGAAATAAACAACAACTTAAAAAAAAAAACATTTAGGGAATTCATAACAACACTAAACCACTCCACAGATACATCCAGGCTATACAAGACTATAAACAGCATTACCCACTCTAACAGCGGCATTCACACCTCACACGCGGCTATCTGTCGCAGCCAAAATAATATCTCAACATATACACAACAAGCTAACATTCTAGTTAATCACTACGCAAAGATAAGTCACTTAAACAGAGACAACAACCAGAAACACGCAGACAGACAAACAGCCAGGCACAAGAAAACCTACAAACTCGACACGACCATTACACCCTTCAATACAGACCAGACCACGAACATCATCAAAAACATTAAGAATTCGAAGGCTACTGGACCAGACAACATATCTAACATACACCTTAAACACTTGGGCCCACAGGGAATACTAGCTCTCACAAATATCAGCACATATCCATACCAACACTGTATTATTCCTGACATATGGAAACAAGGTAAAATTATTACACTACTCAAACCAAACAAAAATCCAACAGAACCAGCTTCCTATAGACCTATTACTTTACTATGCGCACCTTCCAAAGTAACAGAAAAACTAGTCTTACAAATCACCAACCCACACATATCACTATCGCCTACTCAACATGGATTCAGAACTCACCACTCAACCACGACATTACTCACTAACCTCACGCAGCACATCATGGATGGCATCAATTCCAGACGACCAGCTCAACGTACACTATTAGCAACAATAGACATTAGTAAAGCATTTGATGTTATCCCACGCTTCCTCTCATAAACAAAATACTCAACACAAACATGCACAATAACACTAAAAGATGGCTGAGCAACTATCTTTCAGGAAGATACTCACATGTCACACTTAATGGCAAGTCATCCCAAAACAAACTTTTTCCGAACGGCGGAGTCCCTCAAGGCTCTGTTCTCTCAACAACACTCTTCAACTTATACATGCATGACATTCCAACACCCATAGATAACAAGCTTACCTTATCATCATATGCAGATGACATCACTCTAACATCCACCCACAACAACATCGACACCGCTACAAATAACCTACAAATATACATAAACAGTATACAAGACTGGCTCACACACAATAGACTCAAAGTAGCGCCCACAAAATCAACCATCACCTTGCTTACAAGCAATACAAAAGAACACCAGATAACTCCACAGCTTACACTAAACAACACCAACATTCCACAATAAATAAAAGGGAATTATTAAGCATTAAGCACGTTCATCTATCACACGCGGCCACATCACAACACCGACACGCTATGTGTTTACACTTGCTGGGTCACACAGTCAGATACAGTTGCCAGAACAAGATTTCCTTGGCACTATACATTAGCCCAATAACTTTTTATTTCTCATTTCAAGCAGTTCTTATTTCTCATTTTAATATACCCGCAATATTTCAAGTATTTATGATAATATGGGAAGTTATGATGTGAAGATGATCTAGCAAAATATTCCAAAATTGTACTAACTCACTGAGTGTTGATCGTATAATTTCTGAATGGCTACAATTATTAGCGACTCTAGCGAGCATTGCAAACAGAGCTACATTTGGAGATGCCTTATTTTGTTTAAGTTTTGCATTTTTATGTATCTTGACAATAAGAAATTGTGGTCTTAAAGTCTAACAAAGATCATTAATGCAATTGTAGCTTGTACTGTATGTGAAGGATGTTTTTGATGTACGGTAGGCCTATAGGTTTGAAGTTTGTTTCATGTCATTACTATATAATTATATATACGATAATAATATAATAACGATAATATTAAGAATATATTTGCACCTGATATTTCAACAAGGCTCTGTTCTCTCACCAACACTTCAACTTATACATGCATGACATTCCAACACCCATAGATAACAAGCTTACCTTATCATCATATGCAGATGACATCACTCTAATATCCACCCACAACAACATCGACACCGCTATAAATAACCTACAAACATACATAAACAGTATACAAGACTGGCTCAAACACAATAGACTCAAAGTAGCGCCTACAAAATCAACCATCACCTTGCTAACAAGCAACACAAAAGAACACCAGATAACTCCACAGCTTACACTAAGCAACACCAACATTCCACACACTCACAGGGCCAAAATACTTGGGTTCACATACCACACATCATTATCTTTTGCAAACCACATTCAGGACATTAAAAACAAATGTACGTCAAGACTTAACACGCTTAGGGTACTAATAGGCACAAACTTTGGACACCAGCACGAAACAACATCACTCATATACAAACAATATATTCGCTCAGTTATGGACTATGCTAGCCCATGCTGGGCAGTCTAGGGTGGCCCACTTTTCAATTTTTTTTTAAAAGTATAGGTTATCGTAGTTTCTCCCATTATTTGGCACTATACTAGCACATTGGTACCATTTTTACAAAAATTGATCAATATTTAGGGGTCTCACATCGACCTTGAAATTACGAGTTTTTTTTTTTTAAATGCGTACTTTTTAACTTTTTACTGAATCAAGATAAATCATTAAGTAGGGATGTTTTCTGAATCCTCTTAATGAGAGAAGTCGTTTGGTGTGCCTTCCAATGTCATACGACTAACGGTTTAAAAGTTGTGCCTGTATACAGGTAATACCAATGTGCTAGTATAGTGCCAAATAATGGGAAAAACCACGATCACCTATACTTTTCAAAAAAATCAGCAAATAGCAGACAAATAAGGAAGAAAGAAACAATAACTTAAACAATCACTTTTGTATTGTATTGACCACTATCACACGTCACTGGCTGCAACGTTGTCCCTCTGTACTATGTCATCGTGGCGAGTGATGACTTCTTGAAGTCGCCGAGCTCTTTCCGGTTCTTTTCCACCACTTGCAGAAGATCCTGCAGCTGTGCCTCGTCCTTTGTGACCGTATTCGCATAGTCTTGTATCAGTTGGACTCCTCTTTCAGCGACGTCATTGGTGACCTGGAGATTAGAGATCACATCCTTCAGACGACAAAAGTCCCCGTTCTCGTCCCACTTATCAGTTGGCAGGGTGAGCCACGAAGACCCATACGTCTTCAGACCTGCAAATAAGAACCAGGAGGACTCGTCGATCATGTCGGGGAGTAGCGTCATCTCGTCGACTGAGACGTTCTCGTATGTGAAGTCTTTGGGTACAGGGAGGTGGGACAGCTTCTCTGCCATCTGTTGCTTCACAGTGCCATCCACCTTGTTGCTGCATAGAGCGAAGATGACGGTCTGAGGCCTCAGATACCAGAAGTGCCGCCTCATCACTGCCAGTGACGCTTCTGCCACCTCGTGGTCCACTGCCCAATACCTCAGAAAACGCTGGTATAGTATCAGGTCATTCAACGGCGCATCAGCTGCTACAGGGGACAACAGTGTGCCTCGGTGGCGTGAAGGAGTCCTTCACAGCCGTCGCCACTTCACGGCGATGTGACACTCTTCCCCGGCGAGCCGTTTCTTTCGAGATGCTGAACTGATTGAGGTCTGCTGGTGGATCCACCGAACGTGTGATAGCAGCCACAATGTTTACTACCTATGTAGAGAATGGAAAGTGGAAAGGAAACTGTCAAGAATACATGTTGGTTACGGGACACTTTAAAACTGACGCTATCGATGAATACTATACACAATACGCACCTGATTATTGGACATGCGGAAACGATCAGCCACTTCCATGACAGCAGGTGCATTAAGGATGCGGCGAGGAAGATTGACAGACACACTTGGCTCTTTCGGCAGGGGGGACGCTAGTTCTGTCTCCGACTCTCCTGACATGCCAGTATCATCATTCTCCATGGCCTCATCTCCGGTTTTGTATGCACACTTTGAGGTTTGCGGGTCTTGGCGAGGACGCTTTCTTCCTTCCTGTAGCTTTCTTTTTACAGCGAAAACTTTATCGTTCCCGTTCATCGTTGCCACCCGAGGACCACGTTGATCGAGGTAGAAGTCAATGTCTTCTTCTTGTCCTTGTCGGACAGCAGTCGATTCTTCTTTATATCTTCGACAGCGTCAGATGCTCCGATATCCCACAGCTTGTCCACACTGTCCGAAAACTTCTGCCGTTTTCCTCCGGCGTCAGTTTCTCGTTTTCTGCTCTTTTGGAGTAAGTGCCACTCTTTCCACAATGCCTCTAGCTTCCGTTCGCAGTTGAGCTTTGTGATTGTTTTAATGCGGGCCATGTTCCAAAACTTTAAGACGTTGTTTACGGTTTCTTTGAATGCGTCTTCCTGTTAGCAGTGTACTGGATAACACTGAAGAAGTATTGCAAAACCTGCCGTGTTGTTGGCAATTTGCTACCACTGATGGAGGACGACGGTTGGACAACTAAAAAATTTCCGAGGCCGATTTAGAGAAGGTAGCGATGTTATTTTCGCCTTTCCTTTGATGACTCTCTATTTGTAGCTTCAGAGTTCTTCCAGTTATGGTTGCCATCGATTTGTCCATGACAAAGGATGAGGAACTCAGACAGAATTTCAAAATGTTATGATCTGCAAAAAAAGAAATAGGTTAGGTACCTGCACAGGCATAGTGCATTTTCTAATTACCTATATACATTTACATTCCGCCCGGGTATGGTGACTCATTTTTTGAAAAGTATAGGTGATCGTGGTTTTTCCCATTATTTGGCACTATACTAGCACATTGGTATTACCTGTATACAGGCACAGCCTTTAAACCGTTAGTCATATGACATTGGCAGGCACACCAAACGACTTCCTCATTAAGAGGATTCAGAAAACATCCCTACTTAATGATTTATCATTCAGTAAAAAGTTAAAAGTACGCATTTTAAAAAAAAAACTAGTAATTTCAAGGTCGATGCGAGACCCCTAAATATTGATCAATTTTTGTAAAAATGGTACCAATGTGCTAGTATAGTGCCAAATAATGGGAAAAACCACGATCAACTATACTTTTCAAAAAAAATTGAAAAGTGGGCCACCCTACCAGTGGGCACCCATTATCTCAAACACACACATAAACACCTTACAGACAATTCAAAACAACGCACTTCGTATCATTACAGGATGCACTCAAACAACACCAATAGAACACCTGCACACAGAAACAAAAATACTGAAAGTTAGGGAACATTTAGACATGAGGGGAACACAATTCATGGCAGCAGCGACAACTAACACACAACACCCTTGCCATTACATGTACAATCATGCACCGACACCTCGCACCATTAAGGTAACACCAGAGAGACATTATAACCAAATATTCCATTCCATACCACGCCCTACAGACATCACACAGTACAGAAAACACACAACTCGGTCCGAATTCGGTCCTAGGTGCGAAGCCGCCAACCATTAACAGGTAAGAGATCAGCCTGAGCAGATCGGATCGAGTTAAATTAGCACGATTCCGATGTGGACATAACCCCAACTTACGGACATAGAAACACAGACTAGACAACTCCACAGACGACACCTGCCACCTGTGCCAGAACACACCACAAACAATTGAACACATTATGACAGACTGTACCGCTCTAGCACAACAACGAACACAGCACAACATCACTAGTGCGCTGAACCTCTCGTCCACTCCGGAGAGGGCGATCGGCTACCTGCGCGCCGCCGGCTTGCTCGATCAGGGTGGGCTGATCAGCTAAACAACAACAACAACCTCGTTGGGAAATATGTATGTTCGTAGAAGCACCCTAAAAGTGTTATGCGGGTGAATGTTACAGAGCAGATACCCGTATCGCCAACTCGTTGCTTCTTTATAAACTCCAAAAAAAGCCTTACGCAACCCCCAAAACATTTGACCTGTTAATATACTATTTGCAATACATCCCGACGTTGAGCGAATAAGACAAGATATTGTATGTTTAAAAAACATCCATCATAAACTTATCCTTCAAAAATAGGTTTTGATTGATAAAGAACACGCTTATGTTAAAATGGTGGACGAACACTGCAACCGTCTCAGCAATCGTTTCATTCGTTTCTAGCATAAGCTCATCAATCACAATCACCGTATGGTTATTATTCTTTAATGCACCAACGTCATAAATCCCTTAATGGAATAAAACAACATCTTTGTAACCGTCAAAAATAAGTTGGTAAGCTGAATAGCGCCATATAACGCTGTGTACAGGCTTTGAGAACAATGCATCTTTATATTTAATAACTTTAAGCATAACCATAGTTTTACCACACCCTGTGGGGCCACTTAAAGTACATGTTGATGGACTTGTGAACCTGAATATTTTTAGAGACCCAACTTTTGCGTGACTTGGTCTTAAGCAATGCTTTTACCAAATATAGTGATTGTTTAAAAGTTCTTCCTTGTATTCACTAATCATCTCTTCTTCTTTTCCAGTGATGAATGGTACATCCAACTAGCAAGAACTTGTAGAACTTGATGAGGATTCAGAAAGAACTCGAGACGCCTCACTTGGTTTTGAGCGGAATGATGAGGATGGTGAGCTGTTTTGGGTAGTTATATCTTACAGACGCCTGATAGAAGAGGATGTTGACTACATACTCTCACGTATTGAGAGTTCGATACAGAGTGGGTCAAAATTCAACCTGGCGAATTTCATGATCGAAATTGCCCACGTCTTCCGTGTTGAGGGCCATGACGCTACACCTTCCACATTAAACTTTAATTCACGATATATTTACAGAAAATATACAAACAACAGTCGTGGTTGCGGCTTTATAGCTGTGATTTTAGAACATATAATTGGTGTTCTTAACATAATAGCCAAAAATATTTGGTTAGGTACGATCATAGATCGTACCAACGGGCAATACCGTGACGAGGAATACCGTGACAAAATAATGATTATCAAGCGTTCAGTGGTGTAAACCCTTTTAAACTATACTTTCCACCTACGGAGGGTGTAAAGATTCACTACTTTGATATTTGCTCGTTATACCCTTACGTGATGAAGAATAACCCATATTCCGTAGGTGCCCATGAAGAGCTCGTGGGACCTGCTCTACCCACCATCGAAGAAATCACAAGAAATTTAAACGAGAACTATTTTGGTCTAGTACTCATTGATGTACTTCCCCCTCGTGATTTATGGATGCCCATCTTACCCTTTGTTATAGATCACAAGCTTATGTTCCCCCTGTGCGTGAGGTGTGCAGGGAGGAACAGTGGAGAGTGTAATCACACAATCACTCAGAGGAAGCTCCACGGCGTATTTACAAGTCCAATAAACTGGACTTAAAGATTGATGAAGTGTGAAGGTTCCAGAAACTCGACAACCTTTTCACTCCTTATATCAACACCTTCCTGAAAGATAAAGTTGAAGTGTCAGGATATTCACGAGGTCGTGAGACCGAGGATGAAAAACGGCATATATTCAGCGTTACCGTAACCGTGAGGAGATATAACTTAATAGCAAGAGCATTAGTGCAAGTATTTGTCTAAACAGTCTTTGGGGCAAGTTTGCACAAACCACTGATAAGTGGAACGTGCACTTAGCTCATAGTTTTGACGAAGTATGGGATTACGCCAAAGCTGATGATAAAGAGGTTCTTGAAGTTGTTCAAATCCATAATGCGTTATAATAGAACCGAGTCGGCTACAGACATCCCACGTCACAAACATCTCTGTAGCTAATTTTACGACGGCTTACGGACGCATCAAGCTTTGGGGATTAATGGTCTCTGGGTCGACGGATCCGTACGCCGATACCGACAGTGTGGTGTTTACGGTGGAGGATGAATATATGCCTCCTATAGGTGAGTTCCTCGGTGAACTCACTGATGAAATCAAGGCTGAGTATTGGGACAATGCATACGCGGACTCATTTGTTTCAACCGTGCCAAAAACCTACGGAATACGTGTGAGGATTGGGAAAGAATTTAAATACATAGGCGTACATATTTTGACTTATTTTATTGATATCCTTTTTTAAAGTTATTACTGTTTATTTATCTTGTAAATTATTATTTTGAAGTTTTGACTTGTTTGTTAAGTTATTATTATTATTATTATTATTATTATTGTTATTATTATTAAATGTTTATTTACCTGTATTTATTTTATATTTTATTTATTTCGTATATTTTAAATAAATTATTTGGCGTCCTTAGACTCTGCGTAGCATTTTCTTTTAACCTTTGAATGAATGTGTGTGTGTGTGGTGTGTGCAACATTCCCGT
>JAJOZX010000596.1:1240000-1297277 GCA_023014485.1 Bathynomus jamesi
GTTTGGGAACACTGCATAATTATTCTACCTTTCCTATTTTCCGGTATTGTTTGGATGGTGATCGGGTTCAGTTTGAAGTTAGGCACTAGTTTCTCTTATTTTTCATGCGTATATTATGCTACTGTATATTTCTCTTCTTTCCAGCCAATATAGATTTAATGCACGCAGTCTTTCCCAGTAATTAGTTCTTTGCAGTCATTGTCTCAAAACTGAGCAGTATTCCAATTTTGGTATGATCAGTGTTTTCAGCACGGGAATCTTTACTGCCTTGCCCCTTCTTTTAAATGTTCTCAATATCTGCCCCGTAATTCTTTTTGCCTTGTTTATCATTATCTGATTTTGTGTCTCAAATTTCCCATCGTCGGTCATTATAGCTCCTAATTTTTTTTACTTTTGCGTACCTTTGAATTTTCTGTCATTGAATCTTTCCTGTCTCTAAAAAGTCATGGCTTTTCTCTCTAACTATTCTTTCACATATTTTGGTGAGATGGGATGTCTTTGCTCTTTGCTCTTTGCTCGATATCTATATCTTCTCCTTTATATATAGGAACAATGTTTTCCTTTTCAGAATGCTGAGTATTTCTCCTATGTTCAGGGATTATCTCCCATCCAATATTTGGGTGTAGCTATTTCAGTCTTACAGTTTTTAATCGTCAAGGCGTTCCATTTGTTGGGACCTGCGGTTGAATGTGATTTCATCCGTCCCATAGCTCGCGTTATATCTTTTGGGGTAAACTCTCTCTTGTAATTTCTCTTTAAAGAAGATATTTTTATGAGGTACCACTTTGTCTCTTTTGGGGTTACTGAAAACTATTCATACTAAGCTCGCAATGTTTCAGATATTTCTTCCAACTCGTTGGTTAGTCCATTATTTTCTTTCCTTAAGGGCCCGATAGTGGCGCGCGTTCTTGTTTTCCTCTTCGCAAAGTTATGGAAGTATTTACGGTTTTTCTTTATTACTTCTACCACATCTTCTTCTTCTCTCTCTGAATGGCCCTCAATTGGAGCTCGTATTTCCCTATCGATGTTCTCCAGCTTTTCTTGTATTATTTTTCTGGCATTGTTTCTGTGCATTTCATAAATTTTGCAACTACTGTCTTTTGCGGAATAATGTTCGTTTTCGTCTCTCGAAATAATTCCTTTTTCCTTTTGGCTGTGCTTTCAGAACATATTTTCCTAAAATTTCCAGCGTCTTTTCTTTCAAGATTATTAGCATTTTTTCGGTTGTTTTATTCTGTAAGACCGCTTTCCAGTCTGTTTGGGCCATATGTAATCTGAATTCTTCCCAATTTATAGTCTCGGAGTTCGGGTTAAAAATCTCAACTTTGCTTCTTTCTTTGGTGTGTATTTTCTTTTAAAGTTGTCGTCATAATGGCTGATACTGTACTTCGATAATGTTGTGGTCTGAGATAATGGGGTTATTTTATGTCATCAATTAAGTTGGTGTTGTTCGTGAATACCAGACTCAGCCAGTTGTTTTTTCTGGCGTTATCTGTTATTTATCGTTAACATAAATTTATTTGTTAGAGTTATTAGCATTTTTGCTTATTCCTGGTCTTTTATTGAGCCGCCTTTTTCCTGGTTTTAATATATATATATATATATATATATATATTCCCACCTTTTTGTATTTTGTAAATGGGAAATTAAAGTCTGAGTAGAGTATTATATTGAGGGTCGGGGGGGGTTTAAAGCTTTTATTAGGTTTCTGATCTCAGTAATGGTATCAGAGAATTTTGCAGTTGGAGTGTTAGGGGGTCTGTATACAATTTGACTATTAGTATCACGTTTAGTTTTTCAATTTTTTCCGCTAAAAGTTCCACGTAGCCGTTTGATTTACTTACTATTATTTCTGCCATATGGTTCTCAAGCATGTACAGATGGCTGACAAAAGTAAATAGACACCTTTGTTTTTTCCAAAATATTTTTATTTGTTTTTAAAAGCCGATAAATAATACCAAATAAATGCAAAAGGGAAAGGAACACATTTTTAAATATATTGATTTTATTATTTTTTTTATTATTATTTATTAAACATTATAATCAATTCAAAATTTTTGGGGGAAAAATGTGTCAATTTTCTTTCGTGAACCTTCTAGAAGTGTAGAGCACAGCTACCTTTCGTCTCTCTGTTCTTTCGGCTCTTAGTGTTATAGTTCTTGATTTGTATTTCTTTTTAATTAGGTAATACTCGCATTTTTCAGTGTTCTCACCAGTCTTTAAGATGTGCTTCCGTGAGGAATAGATAATTCGATTATAGCCCTTGCATATTTGCCAGGACTATTTTTATTTTTTAAATTTTATGCCGTCATTTATGTATTACAAATTCGTTATCCGTCAGCAGTGGTGGGCACCGTTAACCAAAAAGTTAACTTCGATAACGATAATCCGTTAATCCCAATTTTTAACTCCGATAACGATAATCCGATAATTTTACTACAAAGTTAACGGAAGTTAACGATAATCCGTTAACGATAACTATTTCTTTACTAACATTTAAAAAAATCAAGGGAAAAAGCTTTAAAACCCATAGAAAATGTTTATTTATGCAAAATCCAACAATAAATAGGTATTTAACTGTATTTTTATCAAGTTTTGCAACTTTTTTGCTTAATAACTTTTTTTTTATTTTTAATAAAAAATGTACTGATTACATGTTTTGAAACCCTTGTAACCACTAACCATTAACTAAATTTTAATTTACCAGAGAATTATTATGGCGGGAACTGAAAGGTAAAATTAAATTTTAGGCACATTTATTAAAGACTATGACACAATGTGCTGGTTGACCTTCGAAAGACCAACTTCTCAAAGTTAGGCCCAACTGCCAGTCTTGACCTCTTGGGCCTCAGGATGTCCTTGCCGAGAGAGAAGAGCGGGTTCCACTGCGGCAGAGGACGGAATTGGCAGACTGAAGTTATGGCGGTTTGAATTCATTCGCGGAGCGGTGATCTTCCGTGAATGACTCCTCGCAGTTAACGTGTTAACGGACTTTAACAGACTAAATATCGAGTTATCGGAAGTTAACTGGTCCGATAACGATAAATGGAAATTAACTTCCGTTAATAGTCCGTTAAAAAAAGTTAACTTCGTTAATTAACTGTTATCGGATTAACGCTTTAGTGCCCAACACTGTCCGTCAGTGTCGCATATTTCGTAGTCGTATGGTTCACCGAGAAAGATCTGTTTCCATTGATCTGTTCTTGGTAGCTTCTTCACTGAAAACGGTTCATTTCGGAGGTTTTTAACCGTGTCGATTGCATGTGCTCGATATATATATATATATATTCTTAATGCTTCATTAATACACCATTAAAATTCAGTTGTCACTGCCATAACTGTAAGTTTACTTTGACATTTACAAATCTTAATAATAATAATAATAATAATAATAATAAAAAACCCTTAGATCCTATATGAAGGCAGTCCCGTAACTTTATTCCGAGCATAACTGTATTTAAAATTATGACCATTTACCTTCTAATATAATTTGAATATATGCAGTTTACTTCTTAACATAAGCTGGTCACTATACGAGTGAAAGGATTTATCATTATTTTCGATGCATTTATTATTTCGCGGATTATCACGCACTCACGATGGCTACGTCGTTCCCAATGTCGAAACGGCGCCGCTTCCTGTCGATCAGCGAAGTTAAGAGACATTAAGCGAAAGAAGACCGTGGGAAAACCGTTCTCTACATCCAGATTATGTAGCGATCCGCGGTTCGGATCCCGCGTAAAACTATATGTCCCCTTCCGTCATACGACCTTAGATAGTACGAAGGAGGTTAAAGAACTTCATTAAAAAAAACAACCAAAGCACTTGCACGAGATTAATGCGCGTGTTATGATGGAATTGATAAATGCTATAAACGGAAACTTAAACTTATTATTTATTTTATTTTCCTTTTATTTATGAGAAATATTTATTGATGTTTTATTTAGTAACAGCAACATCAAAGTTCTTGGTCAAAACATTCTATAAAAATACGTCATACAATTTTTTGCAGGGAGCAATACTATTATCATTAATTTCCTCAGGATTCCCACTAGGATTCGAACCCGCGACCTCTGACTCGGAGTCATGAGCACTGGACATTAGGTCACGACAGGATAAAAGTTAATACAACCTGACGAATATTTTCACCCGAAGGAGACGCGAGCGCTTTCACGCCCAAAAATGTTTTAACGTTTTAACCCCCCGCGCTCTAGTTAATACGTAAAAGCACTTCTGGGCGTCAAAGCGCTAGTGTTTCCTTCGGGGGAAAATATTCGTCAGGTTGTATTAATTTTTACCCTGTCGTAGACTCATGGTCACTGCCTCCGACACCGAGTAAGAGGTCCCGGTTTCGAATCCTGGGGAAGGGTAGGATACGCGTTTGCACCAAGTTATAACGGAATGTTACCATTTAACTGCTCCGGTTATTATGAGATATAATTAATAGGCTGCAGAGATAATTAATGAAGTTATTAATTAGTTTATAAAGGTCACCAAATTTGCGTCAACAATCAAGGAAAAAAGATAAGCTGCGTGGGTTCTCCTTCTAATTTTAATATCAAATAAATGGTCAGAGAAGTTAACAAAATACGGTTCAGTAAAAACAATTACTTAAATTACATACGATAGAATTATGGGAATTAAATGTCAGTATCACACTGAGAAGTTTCGATTATGAATAAAAGACACGGAATTAATTACACGAGATGTTGAGAATTGACGGAAACGAAATATATGACCTACAGCAGGGGTTCTCAACCCACTTACTTCCATTACCCACCTGAAGCATTGGCGCTCACCCCCGTTACCCCTAATGGCGCGTAAATTAACCAAAAGTTAAAGAAGTAGTTTATAATCATACAATTGTCTTTAAACGCCACTCTTAAATAAAATATGTAGGGCTTCCATTACCCCCCTGGATATCCCAAATTACCCCTTTGGGGGTAATTACTCACCGGTTGAGAACCCCTGACCTACATTTAGGAGTATTGTATCGAGAACGTGCCATCTTCCCTGAAAACACTGAGGACATGCTCACTGTAGGGTGGAGCGAAAAATACTTTTTTTCTAGTATGAAGTTCTAATAGTGATTAAAAGTTGTATTTAGTGGACGATATATACCTGCCAAAATATGAGTTCATTTGTTTAATATTTTCAGCTGCCACCAGGGGGCTAAAGTTAACACAATTTTGGGTAAAAAGGGAAAAAATGCTTCTATTTTAGGTTTATCAAACTATTATAAAATGTTATCTTAGAATTATCTAATAGTTTGATTAAGATTCGTAAATGATAAGAATTCGTTTTGTAAAAATGCCTTTTCATATGCTTAATATCTTCAGCTGCCACAAGAGGGCTGAAGTTAACTTAAAAATGACAATTAAGTATGATTCTGTATTTACTTGAAAAAGGGAACAGTAATAAATTAGGATGTCTCTCCTCCTTTATACTGGCTTGAGACAGTTAAGAAACGTTATTTCGTGCCTTAGCGGAGTTACCACCCTTTCCCCAACCAACCTCCCTCTAGAAAGGGTTCTTGCTGAAGACTTTAGTAATTTGCTTTTGTGTCAAATTTTGGCTGTTTTTTCCTTGATTCTAATGTAGCACGAATCCAACCGTCTCTGTTTGTAGGTCCGCAGACTGATCCAGCAGCGTCTGTAACGAGCTTGACGCATCTCTCTACGGCTTGTGTATGACATGGAAACTGAAATAATTCTGAATGAAGAGTAGTACCATGTTTGATGCATGATTCAATAAATATCATCAAGAGAAACTCCTTTGGTTATCGGTGGTTCTGCTATCGGAAAATCTTGCCACATAATGAGATCTGTAGTCTTTGGCATAAAAATTTATTTCTGGCACCTTAAAATACCTGATAACATCTGTTTCTTGAATGCATGCCCTTGCTTTTATGATACGCCTAAATCCCAACTGACGCACATGCTCCCTTTCATCAGCTATCATTGCAATGAGAATGTTTTCTTGATTTGCGTAATATGCATTTCGCTGAATGACTGAGTCATGTACTCTCCTAAGCTCTTCACGGAGATACCGGCTTCTTGCAATCATATGCCACATATGTTTAGCACCATATTGGCATAATGGTTTACGCTTTATCTGAAACCACATTTGTGCGTATACCCTAACAATGAAAGTAGCTAATTCTTGTAAATTGCCTGAAGGATTCTCTGTGCTTGCATATAACCGCAGAGTCCTGTTTGCTGTGGTGAGCCACCTTGAATGTGATATATTGCCTGGACTCTTATGACTAAGACTCTTTGAGAATGCTCCACTTGATATTGCCTTGTGAATTTCAAGAAGGTATGTCTGGTCAGTACTTATGTCATCTACATCAACTTCACACATGTCCTCTTGAATTTCAATGGGTTTGAAGTTAACTATGGGAAGCTTTTCACAGTCTGAAAGTGCTCGGCCAATTTCTCCTGAAAATGCTCTTGGTCCAGTAGTGGTACCACCCAAGTGATGAAACAGATGGCGCAATGGAAGTTCATTAAGGTGTAAAAGGCATATCAGCCACTGCAATGGCTTATTAAAGGCTTCTTCCAGTAATCTTATTGTGCCTCCAATACTACCAGTGTTAACCACTGTCGAATCACAGCCAACTGCAACGATGTTCCCTATATCAACATTCCTTTCTTTCAAGCAATTCACTAGCACTGTGCAAATGTATTTAGCTTTGCCACTGGAAGGTGTCACATGTGCAAAGTACAGAGATGTGGTTCAGATATTATGCTGATATGCTCTTCGCGTTTGGTTCTTTGGTGGTTAGAGCCATCACTCTCCTGGACTTGAATCATTGTTTTATCCTTTCTGCCATCAAAGTATAATCCCCGCATGGTTTTTGGCTCTCCTATCTGTTGTAGTTCCTTTCTCTGTTTTTGTCTTTCACGTCTTAGCTTACTTCTGTCTATAATATTCCCTTTGTCTTCGGGAGTAACAATTTTAAGATCTGCCAATACTGCAGAAGCAATAGCAGCCCCAGCTCTGTCCGACATTTTAAATCTATCACAAGTAATTGCTAATGAAGGCAGTGGCTCACGCATCTGTTGTTCTGATATTACATATTGAGTCGAGGTTGTATCTTCCTCATTATCTTCAGATATCTCTTCTAGTTGTTGAAGTTCACTTGTCTCTGTTTCGATTTGTAAGTTGGACGTATTGGTTATAGCAGCACTAGTTGTTTGTGAGGATTCCAGACGTGCTTTTTCCATTTCCTTTCGATGTTCTCTTGCTTGTAATCGTCTTGTGTGTGCTATGTCAATGCTTCCTATCACCATTATTCTGCGTGTTCGTTGGTCATTTAAAAAATCCTGCTCTTTTGGAGGGACTTTCTTACTCTTTTCACATGAGCATCTCCTAAACTCCTTACATTTGCAGGTGCAGATGTCAAACAAAGTGCATTTTGAAGAGTTTTCAAATTCTTCAAGCTGATTTTTGTACTTAGGCTGATCCTTGCGTGACTTGTATGTCTTTAATAAGGACCTGTATTTATCATGGTACACTCGCATCATCTGTAAAACGCGTGTATGTGAAACTATTGGCAAAGAGGCCTTCTTCCAAATATTTTCTACCTTTTTGGAAACTGCCTCTGCTATTTCAGAAAATGAAGGCTCCTTATTATTCATCTGCTCCTTCACTAAATGTTTTGTGAACAGGTAATCTTTCATAATGCAGTTATAAGTTGGTAGTTGCATATCACTCATCTCACAAGGTACTTCAAATATGGCACACTTCATATGTTCTCTAGTGAAATGTTTATATTTAGTATTTGATGCCATAATATTTTTAAGAAAAATTCACAATCACAAAATATCCTGTAACATCAAAACATTATAATAATTATATAATATATTTTATAAGTATATATAATATATTATATAAATATATAATATAATTTATTATATAAATAAACTAAAATTATATAATACATTATAACAAGCATTTTATAATAAAATCAATATTATCTCTATATAAATCACTTTAAAATAAAGTTTTATAATATTCCAATCATATTAAAAAACTCTCCGATCAACTGAGCGACTAGGCCTACTACCTAAGAAGACAAGTGTTAACACACTGTTCTAATGACTCACAGAAAGAAATTCCTTCACACCAAAACCCTCCCCCACAACCCTCCCCAAACCCTCCCCCACAACATTCAGTGTAGTCTCAACATGACTCAGTTACTCTAAATTGTGTTAACTTCAGCTCTCTTGTGGCAGCTGAAGATATTAAGCATATGAAAAGGCATTTTTACAAAACGAATTCCTATCATTTAAGAATCTTAATCAAACTATTAGATAATTCTAAGATAAAACTTTATAATAGTTTGACAAACCTAAAATAGAAGCATTTTTTCCCTTTTTACACAAAATTGTGTTAACTTTAGCCCCCTGGTGGCAGCTGAACATTTTAAACAAATGAACTCATATTTTGGCAGGCATATTTCGTCCACTAAATGCAACTTTTAATCCCTATTAGAACTTCATACTAGAAAAAAAGTATTTTTCGCTCCACCCTAATTGCTCAGTTATACTAAATATCAATCATTTTTCCCCGAGATGTATAGAAACAAAGTGAATTTAAAGCATAAGAAAGTCACCCTTTCAACGTACACTTTTCCTCAATAAAATTTTCTGAACTTTGAATTATTCTTATCATTATTATCAGTTTATTCAACATATCTCTCCTTCGTTCCAGCGTCCGTGATAGAGATCATTCTCTGGCACTCACGAAAGAAGAAAGAAGGCGTCGACGCAGAGCGACTCAGAAGTACCGCACTGCGCATGCTACTCGAGAGAGGTTGCGGGTTGAGGCCTTTAACGTGGCTTTTGCCCAACTCCGGAAATTACTTCCCACACTTCCTCCGGATAAAAAACTCTCCAAAATTGAGATTCTAAAGTTAGCTGTCTGCTACATCGCGTATTTAAACCATGTTCTCGATGTTTAATAACAAACATTATCAAGAAAAGGGAAAGTTCAGGATTAGGTGTTTGCATTTACATAAAAGGATATTGTATTGTGTCTCAAAAGAAATTCCATCATTCAATTACTTCCTTTTTGGTGTCAAAAAATGCCAAAAACTTCTTTGGAGTAGGTAAAACTCATACAAAAAGTCGGTGCATAGTTCATTGTTCACATTGATTGATGTATTTCATACATTTAGCTTTATAAATTCATACATACTTTATATATATATATATACTGTATATATATATATATATATATATATAGAGGGTGTCCCAAAAAAAATTATATACTCTTTATAGCATCATATATTTTATAATTAAAAAAAAAAAAACAATATATTGTTATAGCAATTGCCAATGAAAGGTAAATTAGTAATCTAAGTGATCAAAATGTTATAGCGAGTTGTTTGCATATAAAATTTAATTAACTACGCCAAGTGCTCAAAATGTTCTCCAGCGGCATGAATGCACTTTCAATACAACAAAATCGTGTGGTCTGATGAAGCTACCTTCAAGCTGAATGGCACAGTAAATCGACACAACTGCAGGTACTGGTCACTTGATAATCCACACGTTTATGTGGATAAACATGTTAATTTACCAGGATTAACAGCATGGTGTGGTTTATCATCCAGGGGTTTGGTTGGACCATTTTTCTTTAATGGGACAGTTACCGGTGCCGCATATCTCGACATGCTGCGGACAGAAATTATACCTGCAGTTCGGAAGTTAACGACGACTTTTACTTTCAACAAGATGGAGCCCCCCCTCATTATCATTGTGATGTCAGAAGGTACCTCGATGAAACGTTGCCTAACCGTTGGATAGGACGAAGAGGAAGCGTTGAGTATCCTCCACGTTCACTGGACTTGACTCCACTTGATTTTTACTTGTGGGGCTACCTGAAGGAAGCAGTTTATGGTACAAGACCCGCAACACTCGACCACCTTAAGGATGCAATTAGAGAAAAGTGCGGGACCATCACAGCATCCACATTAGTCCATGTCTGCGAATCAGTTAGTCGACGCATTCAAAAGTGCATTCATGCCGCCGGAGAACATTTTGAGCACTTGGCGTAGTTAATTAAATTTTATATGCAAACAACTCGCTATAACATTTTGATCACTTAGATTACTAATTTACCTTTCATTGGCAATTGCTATAACAATATATTGTTTGGGTTTTTTTTAATTATAAAATATATGATGCTATAAAGAGCGTATAGTTTTTTTGGGACACCCTATATATATATATATATATATATATATATATATATATATATATTATATATTGTAAAATAATAATTGCATATATAATAATGGGTATATGTGATTGCTGTAAAATCGGGAGATATTAAAGATGTATCTACAAATGCTCTTTTATATTAAAATAATAAAGCATTACTGGAAAATATTAAAATACTGCATCGTATCCCATCATCAACTAATAAAATTGATCGATAAATGGAATTACATATACGGCATAAGAATTTACAATGAAAACCAACATTTGTTCTGTGTAAAAAATCTTCAGGAGTATAACGTTTTATATCAAACTGAAAAGCTACAAATAAAATAATATATAGCACTCATATATATATATATATATATATATATATATATCAGGGATGGGGAATCAATATGAGCTACAATCGATAAACTGATAAAACTGATTTTTTTTAAACTGAAATTGGAAAAAAACCGAAATCGAAATCGATATTTTTTGTTAAGTTTTATAAATTAAAGATTTTTTTTTAAAGTTAAAATATTTTTAATTCAAATTTACTAACACGAGACAATTTGTCAAACAAAAAAAAAAATTCGGGTATTGAAACGTGATAGGAATGGTTTTGATGTCCCGTGAGACTATCTCTGAAGATATATAGAATATATAGAAAGGCAACTTATCAGCTTTTTCTTTTTCTATATTCGCCTCCCTCTTCATATACGTGGATAGATATCACCTTGGTGAAGAGAAAACGTTGCACCAAGATCAGTTTATCTGAGGCTTTCGAAGGCGAAAGATCAATCTTACTGACGAAGAATAACGACTGCGCCTTACACTACGAAACGAAATTAAATCAATAATAAGAGGCGTCATAAGGAATATATAAATCAAAGATATGAATATTAAATATTTGAGTTTATTTCAACTAAGAAAATGTCGATAGAATTCATAAACTGAAAGCGAAAAAACTGAAAGCAAACTTGAAACTGATATTTTGTGTCCCAGGAGGAAATGTCAAGAATGCACCATTTCACTCTTTGGGTATTTCTAAGTAGAAAGTATTATATCGATATGGGTCTGATTCCCAACCGTTACCGAGATACAGGCCTCTACATTTGGGTAATTAAAACATAATAAAAAGGCGATCTTAGATACTATTTAATGACACTTGTGGTTTACAAAAAGTACAAACATACAATACACTATTGCACTTATTGCAGAATGGTTTCAAAGTGACCCCCTCCTTCTTCAATGCACGCGGCGAGCCTCCGATCCATCGAGTCTTGCCAAGGAAAACGCGGAAGTTCATTTCGAGGTTTATGAACGCATCCTGTATACGTGCAACCAACTGCTCCCTAGTTTCGGGCTTACCCCGCTGATAAACGTTGCTCTTCAAGAACCTCCAGACAAAAAAATAATGTAAATAAATAATGTGAGGATCTGCACAGTTGCCAATGTATCATTAAATGTCATTGAATATTATCTAAGATCGGCTTTTTATTATGTTTTAGTTACCCAAATGTAGAGGCCTGTATCTCGGTAACGGTTGGGAATCAGGCACATGTCAATATAATACTTTCTACTTAGAAATACCCAAAGAGTCAAATGGTGCATTCTTAACATTTCCTCCTGGGACACCCTGTATATATGTATGGTGCTACTATAGCGTGCGGTCTACAAAGATGTCTTTACTCTACAAAAGAATTTGCGCTGAAGTGACCTGACCTGACTTGAATTTGTGCTGACCTGATCTGACCTGAAATGACGACTTTATCTTTGGGGACGAATGTGAGGTCAAGGCGGACTTGTCATGAAGACAAATATTAGTTCAATTACATTAAAACAAAAAATTTAAAGGACACATAAAACAAACCAATTGTCAAGGGCATACAGTTGACCTAACCGGGCATTCAATTAACCTAACCGGGCATGATATCCCATAGAATGAATTGTTTGTTTTATTTGTCCTTTAAATTTTTTGTTTTCATGTAATTGAATTTGTAAATACATTGTAGACCGCACGCTATAGTGTAAATATCTTTGTAGACAGCACGCTATAGTAGCACCCATCAGTTTCCCATCCCTGATATATATATATATATATATATATATATATATATATATATATATATATATATATATATATATATATAAAAACTGAACATGAAGTAAACATTTAATATTTGTGTATTTATATTTGTTCTTATTTCATTTCTCCTCTTCTCAACTACTTTTCCTTTGGATTGTAATTAATGAGTATTTGCGCGAATGTACAGAGAGGGGAAGTAATAAAAAAAGATTAACAAATGGTGCTGTAATAATAATAATAATAATAATAATAATAATAATAATAATAATAATAGTAATAATAATAATAATAAGTGCTGGAAATGTGGTTGAATATCACCATAGTTGTATGACGTGTTTGCGTTCTTCTGAATGTCGCGTCACATAGATTGTACATAGTGTAATGATGATAATAGAATTATATATATATATATATATATATATATTGAAGAGGTTGGTATGAGATAACATTTGTAAATTAATCCTTTGTCTTTGCTTTTTATTTTTTATAGTGTGTCCACCTTCTAATTTGTTTCCCTTTTCGGTCCTATTCCGACCTGTGTCTCATCCCAATGGCCAAATTAATGGAAGCAAATTTAGCTAAAATGCTGATCAATAAATGTAAATAAATTATTCTTATTTTATTTGTGTTCCAAACCATTAAATGACGCGACGAATTCGCAGAACCCCTTCAAAGACCATATCCCGCCACTATAAGGACTAATAAATTTGACAGTATTTTTTAGTTGGTTCGTTAATAAGAGGAATTTATATTATTTAAGGATTATGATGGGCGTAAATTGAGCTCGCTACTGGTCGTTCGTTGAAGTAACTGATATTGCGAGGAATATAAACGCAAAAGGTGTAGAAAGATTACCACAAGACAAAAATTCCCTTCGAAACAGATAAATGTTTCTGTTGAAGAAGTGATAAATTATCGACTGGCGTTTTCTAAGGGAGCTTTACATTACAATACGCGATAGCTTGTTTATATGTCGAGGGAGACGTGACGTCGACCTTTTACTCTCCTTCCGTTCTTTACGTGACACGACTAACCACGCAGAGTGGAAGTACTTATCGTCCAAAGGAAGTATTGTAAGACCTACTCAGGAAGTTCTGAAAAATGGGAGGAGCAAAGTGACCATCCAGATATTGATGTGAACCACGTCTCTACCTCAGATATTTGCTCTGTCATAAACTATATGCACCGTTTTCCCGGGTGGTGGCGTACCGCCCATCTCAATGATCCTTCGTGGTTGAAGTCTGTATACAATGGAACAGCCAAGTGCAGAAGGGTGGTTTCTGCCGAACAAAATGAAGTTGGGTCCACAGAGCAAAAATTTATGAAATATAAAGTTGACATTTGAGTGGTAGTAAAAAAATGGGACAATCTTTGATTCTGATTCCCGAGTGGATGCAGGTATTTCTATCTATAATAATTCTTCTCTTTTTTCCTTTACTTCATTGTCGATGGTATCCTGTGTTTCCTTGTGTGTGTGTAATTTATTCGAGCGTAGGCAGTTCCAAGCTAAGTAGAAGTATGAAGAATTAAACATCTTTTTACATAGAATACCACTCCGCCCGTACCCATATTTCAGGGTACGAACAGCTCGCAGCAGCATAGCCAGAAAAAATAGGGGGTCAAAGTAGTACTGACACACTACTCTGCGTTAGTCTAGTCAAAAGAACATCCATATCCATATTCACTTTATTGCAATTTCCGTTAGTTGGTATTGCTGACACTTCCACTTATTATCAGCCCTGGTGCATGATTCTTCGGGAGCAAAATGTACCGCAAGTTTGTGTTTCCTCCGTAAGGCAGCATAAATTTACCTGTATCAATCACAGTCATACTCGTATTACGTCGGGCTTGCTCTAAAACAAACTGGACCAAAAACACAAGTATCCGCAATCGCAAACCATCCGTATACAGACCTGTATTCGTTTAGAATATGTTTTATATATCTGTAGACTCATCACGGAAAAACACTGCCGTATTTGTAAACTCAAACGGAATAGAATTTAAGAAAGTTGTAAATAACCTTCCAAAGAACCAAACCCAGAATAAAATTCGGAAATCCTTTAATACCTTACCTTTTTTCTTTATTCTTTATTTACGAGTTCAATATTTCTCCATTATACCTCTTTATAATCAGAATCCAGTTTACTTTTCCGGTCATTATTACCGCGAGTATCATTTAGTTTTTCCCCGACAATACTTATTACCTTTATCATCATAATTATTGTTATTATCTTTATCATTATTGTCATTATCATTATTATTATTATTATTACCCTCATTAATATAGTTAATATTCTTTTTATTATCAATTCCAGAGAGAATATACCATTGCTATTCTCGCTAAAGTTCGATTTTAACGGTTTGATTTATTTTTTCTTTCGAGTGCTGTAGTAATTTTATTATTTGTCTCTTTTCCGAAACTTTATTGTCCTATTATTTATCAACGAACTATATTTCGCGATCTTCTACGCTTGTATTTTCTTAACTTTATCGTTCTATTATTCATCAACGAACTATATTTCGCCATCTTCTACGTTTGTATTTTCTTCCACGCTTCCATTTCTGTATCTTATTATACATATATTTTATGCGCCAGAAACTTTACTTTAATATATATTTTATATATACTGTATATATATAATTGTTTGGCTATCTATTTTAATTGCCCTCCCCCCCCCCACTCATTTTGCATTTCTTAATTATGTTTTCAGAAACTATATCTTCTTTTGTAGTCTACTGACTAAGGACTTCTGTGTTTTAAACGTTTGTATTGTCATATCGTATCAATTTATTTTTATTTGTTTTATATATTTATATTTATACTCCTATATGGTTCCCATTTATAATTCGTGTATATCTCTTTATATACTCTTTATATACTTTATTCACACATACACACGAGTGTTGTTCAAAAAGTAAGTTTACAGTGTTTTGAAGAAACTGTTTTATTACAAAGCAAGTAATTATTACAAGTATTTCAACAGCTTATTACTACTTCTCTACATAATCATCAAACAGATTCAAGCATTTGTCGTAGCGTGGAACAAACTTTCCGATGCCGGTCGAGTAAAATGTAGGGTCCTTAGTTTTTAACCAGTTTCGTACGGCCGCTTCTGCATCAGGATCGTTTTGAAGTTGTTTACCTCAGAGGTGTTCCTTTAAGGCTGGAAATAAATGGAAGTCGCTTGGTGCAACGTCAGGACTATGGGGGATGATCTAAGACTTCCCAATGGAACGATTCCAAAAGTTGGCGTGTTTGATTTGCAGTGTGAGGGCGTGCATTGTCATGCAAGAACACTACACCTGCAGTATTGCAGTAAGCAACCCGGAACGTTTTCTTCTGATAGCCGTGCGGAGTTGTTGTAAAGTTTCACAATAAGAAGTGGCACTTATTGTTGTCCCCTTTTTGCATGAATTTAACATGCAAAACGCCTTGATGGTCCCAAAAAATCGTTGCCATCACCTTACCAGTTGATGGTGCAATCTTGAACTTTTTGGTTCGTGGTGACCCCGGATGTTGCCACACATGCCTAACAAAATACTGTACAACTAACAACATTATTAGACTATGCATAATTAACCGTATGCATAATTAACCGTATGCATAATTAACTATGCGTAATTAACCTTTAGAATATATGCCACCGAGCCCACTAAATTCATTTTCTTTTGTTCCTGCTACCTCTACTGAGGTCCAGAATATTATTGGTAAATCAAAAAATACAAAAAATAACATTTATAACATTCCTGTACCTATATTGAAACTTGTTAAAGATAAGATATCTGTAACTTTGGCGAAAATTATCAATCAAAGTATTTCCAAAGGAATATTCCCATCAATGCTAAAAACTGGTTGTATAACACCCCTTTTTAAAGGGGGTGAGCCTACACTAGCAACAAATTATAGGCCGGTGTGTTCATTATCTGTGTTCAGCAAAGTTTTTGAAAAAATTTTAAAAAGTAGAATGCAGCGATATTTAGAATCCTACAATTTATTATCTAATCAATATGGCTTCCATAATAATAAAACAATGGAAATGGCTATTTTAAATCTTATGAAAAATGTAAATATAGCTAAGGAGAACAAAGAAATAATGATATCAATATTTATGGATTTGAGTAAGGCGTTTGATGTAATAGGCCATAATATTCTACTTAATAAATTATATTGTTACGGCTGTAGAGGAGCAATCAATGATTGGTATAAAAGTTATTTGTCCAATAGATATCATTTTGTATCAGTAAATAAGGTTTGCTCAACTAAAGCGCTTGTCAAACATGGTGTGCCACAGGGCTCAGTTCTGGGTCCACTGTTATTTTTATTATATATAAATGACCTTCCACGTTCATCTGATATACTGAACTTCATAATGTTTGCAGATGATACAACTGTCTCTTTTTCTTGTAAAGATGTTAATTCAGCTAAGAATATATTTCATTCAGAATTCATTAGTGTAATAAAATGGTTGACCACCAATAAACTCTTCCTAAATACCAGTAAAACAAATTCCATGATTTTTACTAATAAAAGAAATGTATATCTTGATGAACTTAATGTTAATGAAATCGCCATAAAGGAGTGTACTTTAACAAAATTTCTTGGTGTAATGCTAGATAAGCATTTGCAATGGAGTGATCATGTAAATTATATCGCGAAAAAGATTTCAAGGAGCGTTGCTATAATGTTTAAACTTAGAAATGTAGTCCCTAAACAAGTTTTATTGACTCCTTATCATATTCTTGTTCTTCCTTATATAACATACTGCACCCTTGTTTGGGGAAACTCCGCTAACAACCCATTAAATGGTATCTTTGTCATCCAAAAACGAGCAATAAGGTTATTATCTGATGCTGATTTCCTTGATCACTCTAGTGCATTATTTAAAGAGCTAAACCTACTAAAGCTCAACGATATAACCAAACTGACACATTTTATTTTTATTTACGAGTGTAAGAACAAAATCATTAATTTGCAATAGGTAAATAGATATTTTGTAACTCATCAAGAAATCCACTCGTATCAGACCAGAAATAGATCAAAGCTTGTTATACTCAATTTAGATTGTCTTCATCTCAAAAACTACCCATTTTCATTGGATTGAAACTATGGAATGACTTGCATGCCGATATAAAAAATATTGTGAATGTAAATTTGTTTAAAACCAAGTTGAAATCCCGATTAATAATGGCATACTAACAAAAATCTAGGATTAATGTCCACTAATATTGTTTAATATTGTCCATTAATATTGTTTAATATTGTAATACATGTTTTAACTATTAATAATACTTATTTACTTATTTATTTATTTATTATTATTAATTTACTAGTATACCCGTGCCGTCAAGAATGACGGCAAAATATATATGAACCACGAAAATGGAGACTGCTGCAGAAATAAGAAGACGATTGGCAAGAGAACGACAACGTAGGAGAAGAGCAAGCCTATTAAGTCAGGAATGATACCTTGAACACTGTTAGTATAAAAAAGGATAGGATCATTATAAAATATATTTATTATTATTCCCGTCGCTTCGCTGACGGTTAGACAGGCTAAACTACAAAAAAAGAACCCAGCCGTGAAAATTTTGAGCTTCACATTGTGTCAACATTTCTGAATCTGGTATCTCCCAAAACCTCCTCACCATTCATACAACTTGGGGGCTAACCCACTCCCCCATTACCCCCACCCCTCCCCATTACCCCCACCCCTCCCCATTACCACACCCATCCCCCATTACCCCCACCACCACCCTTCCCCCCTTCCTCACCCTTCCCCCCCCCAACCCTTCCCCCCACCCCCCACCCTTCCTCCCACCCCCACCCTTCCTCCCACCCCCACCCTTCCCCCCACCCTCACCCTTCCCCCATTGCTAAACTACAGAAAAGAACACAGTCATAAAAATCTTGAGCTTCACATTGCCGCCCGTAATACAATAATTCATAGCTTCTAATTATTCCTATCTAATTCCTTCAGAGCGTGACACAATTCTGCAACAAACAGACAGACATATAAACAAACAAACAAAACTTGGCTATTATTATAATGGGGATAACAACTAGCTGCTTATTTTTAATAAGAGCCCAGTAAAGCCTAAAGCTTAAGGGCCAAATTAAATAAAATAAATAGTCGACCTTCACAATTATTCACGTCATTGTAAATTGAAAAATTTATTTATTTTATTATTATTAATAAAGATTATTCTGTTCTATTCTATGTACGATGTATGCATGACTTATATATCTAAATAATTACTGAATTCAATAGTTTTTATGTAGTTGAATTTCTTTAAGATATTTTTGCCATTTCTCAAGTTAATTTTTTGAAATTGTGAATCAGTTTATTTTTATCGAATCCTCTATCGCAGTGGTGCTCAGGACGTCGATCGTGGTCGACCGGTCAACCGTTAACTCGTTTCAAGTAGACCGCGGAAATTTTCTAAACTTATCATACAGTTAACCTAGGGTTGACACCTCTCCAGGTAGCGACAGAGAGAAAGATCGCATTGCTTGCATTTGTAACCTGTTTGTATTCTTATTCTGAAGCCGTCCCATTTTTTATTGCCTATCCACTCCATATACTGTATGTTTTTAATCGTCCATTTATTTTTTTAAATTATGCACTGATTTTGTTGAGACTATACCAATGCTCTCTTTCTTCTAACGCGTTTCGCGAAGAGTATTGTTCAATGAGTTGCGTCACAAGTTCTTACGGTATACAAATTGTCGGTTTTACGCATTGTGAGTGACGGACATGTCAAACTTGGCAACATCGCAGTCATTCCGCGAACCGACAGCCATTATCAGAGGCGTCGCTAGGTACTTAAAAGATTCGGGGCTTGGGCCCATAGGTTCGTACTCGCGAGATCACAAAATAAAGCGCACAGATATAAGTCGTTAATCGCCAAACTTTTTGCTTGACAAGAAGACCTCTCGGACGGCCGCCGAAATTCTTCTTTATACAAGGTCAAAGAACTTCCAGGTTGTTCTACTAAATTAGTCTTTTACTGCGCACCGCAGAAACGCAACTTGATGATGTAGAAACCTGACTTGACCAATAATGATTCTCCTTTTTGCACGAGAAGAGTAAGTCTGTACCCTCGCCGCGCTTTTCCTCGCCGCGGAAAAGCGCCAAGTTTGGCGCTTTTCCGCTGAGTTCCAGAACTCGCGGGAATTTTCGGCGTTTCAGTATGATACGGATCATGGTTTTCTATTCTGAATTTTCAAAAGTACCAAATGGAATCGGTGCACTGTCAAATAGAATCGGGGCACGGACCCCGTGTGTCAGTGTCTAGCGACGCCTCTGGGGCCCGTTATTACAGAATAGTCAGTGGCCTGAAGGTTGTAGCAAAGAAAACAAATTCGTGTGGGTGTATTAAATTTCTAAAATTCTAAACTTTTATAGAAAAAATTACTCCAGACGTAAGTTTCCAGTGAATTTCGCAATTAAAATTTTAGTAGAGGGTTAATCAAGAGTGCCGGACCAAGTAACAAAAAACAAAATCTTATCATTTTCACAATGGTGAAATCAAAGTGTGTGTGTGTGTGTGTGTGTTTGATCTGGCATTCGACCGTAGCTCTTGCTAAGAAGGGAAATGTTGAGAGGCAATTCAAAATTGTTCACAAAAAATATGAGAGCGACTTTCCGGCTAAAAGTGAACTGCGCAAGACGAAAATGAAGAAAATGAAGTCTCAACTTGCTTGCTATCCAACAATCCATATTTACTAAGCCCATCGAGAAATCAAAGGCAGCCGCAATTGCATCATTCTGGGCAAGTTGCGTGTTAGCTAAGGGCAAGAAACCGTTCGAGAATGGTGACATGGTAAAAGATGCATTTTTGGAGGCAGCAGATTCATTGTTCGATCATTTCAAAAATAAATTGGAAATAACTTCAGTTATTAAGGAAATTCAACTATCCAGACACATTGTTACGTGACGTTCAGAAGTGATGAATGAGGATCTGAGAGTGCGACTATCATAAATAAAGATATAAATTAATGCGTTTTCTTTCCGCTTCAATTTGATGACTCGACAGATGCTATTGACAGACGCCAGCTGTGCATTTTCATAAGAGTGGTATTTAAAAATGTGACTGGTAAGGAGGAATTGCTCAAGAGCATGCCGTTGAAGGTAACAAAATCGAGGAGAGGACATTTTCCAGGCATTCAAAGACTGTTAATAACACTCAGTTGCCCATTAACAACCTATGCCCATTACCACTGATTCATCAACATGTTCTGTGTAGTAAAATGTTGAATATGAAAGAAGTCACGGATACTGGGCTCAAGATCGTATGTTCTATTTGGGTAAGAAGTCTGCAGAAGCGTTTATTTTTATGTCTCAACTGGAAGAAAGTGAAGCTGAACCTTTTGCTACACACTGATGTAAGATGGTTTAGGAGAAAATGTCTTCAGAGATTTAGATATGTTGACCGAAATCAAAGTTTCTGGATTCAAGAGGTGATGAATACTTATATATTTATATTTAAATCATAATAACAGGCGAACACGTAAATTTAAATTTTTATTATTAAAATTCTTTTAAAAAATTTCTAAAATTTTTAATAATCATTTAAAAAAAAATTTAAAGTGTACAAATTTTTAAACTCATTAAACACTTTTAAAACAAGTCCCCCCCCCTGCCAAAACATCATCACTTTGTCATAAAACTAAAATAACCGAAAAAATAGTGACTAAATTCGATTATGCGTAGCGCAAAAGCCACTTTAATACTGTATAAATTTACTAAATAATAGAAACATATTTTGTAAATAAACTCGGAGGCTGTTGCTTATTGGATTTGTGACGTCATGAAATGTGTCAGCTCGCGATAAATTTGTACTGTGCTTCAGCAGCGCCCGCAGGGGGAGGGGGGCACTTGGACAAGTGCCTCCCTCGTCGTCCATAATATGTATATACGATAAATATTGCTATTATACGTACTCGCATGAAAATTTTTCCTATAAACAGATAGATATTACAGCAAATGCACAGATATAAAAATTGGTTATCAGTATCGACAAAAATTAGTGTTAACATCTTTACCAAATTTTTTTGATTTTTACCGAAATTACGAGTTGAAACGAAAAATCAGAAATTCTTTGAAAAAATATAGGAATCTATCAAAATTATATAACAACACGGAAAATCTACCGAAAATATACGCTAATGATACCATCTAATGACATTTACACCGTTGGGTGTATATACAGCCTCGTTTGAATCTAAAATTTATGCATTTTTGCAATTATAAGTGCAAATAAAGTAAACGACATCAAATTATTTACCCACAAAATTTTTATATCTTCTCGAAATTTTTTACACTCGTGAAACAACTTTATATTTACGTGCAATAGCTGACATTTTTTTTTTATATCAAATTGTTATCTATGTGTTAGGGTGCTTTCATTGCTTTTGTTTAATTTATAACAGTATAAATACTAAATACTAAGGTAAATATTCGTTTTAGCACACATCGATATTTTTCGACGAAAATACATTTTTATGGTTAATTTGTAGTCGTTTCGCACGAATCTGACTTCCGTTTCCTGTGCAAATGTGTAGGTTTTTTTTAATATCTTCACTTGAAGATATCGCAAAAACTACGCATTTGCACTGCAAATGTGTAGTTTTGCACAGAAAACAGATATCAGATTCATGCAAAACGACTGAAAATTGATCAGAAAAATGTTTTCATCTTTCCCTAATGAATAATCTAATCTAATCTAACCATAACCTAACCTTAACCTAACTAACTTTAACCTAACCTAACCTAACCTTAAGGGTACAACATATGGTGAGTACGTACAACTAAAGGAAGAGCGAAAAAATAGACAAAAAAGGTGAAAATCACTAGATAAAAACTAGATATTTTCAAGTGAAGATATCTCAAAAAATACACGTTTGCACAGGAAACGGAGGTCAGATTCGTAGAAAACGATTAAACATTGATCATAAAATATGTTTTAATCGAAAAATACCGTGGTGTGCTAAACCGAATATTACCCAAGATTACTTATACAGTAAGGTGTTATCTTAAATATTCTCAATAAATTACCAGTATATATATATATATATATATGCGCCTCGGTGGTGTAGTCGTTAGCGTTGCGTCGCTGACTACAAATCTATTAACCCCGGGATCAAGACCCGGTGACGGCAGACGGCGCGCAGCAAAACCCAGCTGTTCATCCTTCCACACAAAAAAAAATTGGTTGGTAAAGAAATGGGTACCCTGGGTAGCCTAGTGGTTAAGACGTTGGGCTGCTGGTGGGTCGTAGTTCGGATTCCACGTTAAATTGTAGGTCTAAGGTGGAGTGAAAAGCTTGACCTTCGTCAGAATGAACAATTCGGGCGGAAGCAAACCAAAGGTTACCAAAGTGTTATATATATATATATATATATATATATATATATATAGATAACGTAGTGGAAGTATCGCCTCACTGTCAGAAAATCCTGTGGCGCTACTGCTGTGCTTTTGGGCTGTTAAATGACGGCGTTACCGGCGCGATTGGTGCGAGGTTGTATACAATATTGTATTGATTGACCATTTGTTCTTGGTACGTCCATTGCTCACTAGTAGCACTGTTCAGTGCCAGGAAAGACTCGCGCGAGCTTCAATCGTCGAAACAGTACAAACTAATCGATGTTACCCTCGTTTCCCTCTTTTCTCCTCCCCTTACCCCTCACTGACATTGGCACCTCCCCACCACTCTCACTTTTTGCACTTATACTACTCATGTAACTAGTTTTTTTATTTTATTTGTAATTTGTTTACTCAAGTCTAAAAAAATTTCTTTGTCACTGCCGTCATCTCCTCTTTTAATTTTAATTTTTGTGAGTAAATTTGTTTTGTAAATTCTTCGAAATTAGGTATATTTGTCGTACAGATATCGTCTATATAAGGTGTCCCAAAATAATGTCCTTATTTTTATTTACCCATTGTTTTATAATGGATGTATATTTTATTATTGGGGGTTTCTTCTTCAGAAAGGTAACAGATTGGGGTTTTTATTCCGTATATACCTACGAGTATACATTTCTAATCTTTCATTACTTAATAACTAATAAATATTGTATTAAAACCGTTCTTTCACCATTTCATACTTTTTAAAGCAATAATTTTTCTTAATTTCGTAAAAATTAGGAAAAGACGATACCACTGCCAATAGACTATAGCCTAGTAAGGCCATAGAAGGCCTATAATCTTAAGGAAAGCTTAAACCTTGACTAAGCCTCCTTAAGGATCTAGTCTACACGAAACAAATGGCTGAACCCTCAAACAGTGATGCCGCATTTGCAGCTGGAACAGAAAATCAAGATCGTTGAGTGGTTTCATGCAGAGGCGGATTAAGACACCTCGGGGCCCCGGGGCAATAAAGAATATGGGGGCTCTTTTCTAGAGCTTTTTATTAACAATACAAGTACATGTACAGTACATAGTACACTTACACGAATTATATGTACGGTGCTCAGGCTAATTGAGAACAAACTTAAAAGAACCTTAACACAGTGTATTTTGCCGTTTGCCAAAACCAAACAGTCTTAAACAAACTTTACTTTAGGGCCTATAAAACATAAAATAAAACAGGGAATTTGTCAGTTTGCGTACTCTGTCATATTTAATCAAAGAAGTTTGCGAAATCTCGAATTATATCATCGAAACTCTTGAATAGGGGGCCCCTCAAGCATGGGAGCCTGAGGCTTCAACCTCAATAGCCTCAGTGATACTCCGCCACTGGTTTCGTGTGACAAATTCTATGACGACGCAGGTACACAGGAATTTTTGCAGAGAATATGAATGCAGAGATCCACCTAGTAGAAAGACAATATCACGAAATGTTAAAAAATTTCACACAAAAGGAAATGTAAGCAATTAACATAAGGATAATAGTGGCAGGCGACGATCCACAAGAACTGTGCAACACACAAATATGGTTCATGGAATTATTGCGCGCAATCCGCAGAAGTTAATTCGACGTTTGTGAACAGAAGTAGGTATTTCACGAACATCTGTGCATCGTATACTTCGTACCGAATTAAACCTTTTTCTCTATAAAATTCATTCACAAACTTCAGTAACTTAATGTTCAAAAATAAAGATGAGTCTTTGTTGTTGTTGTTGTTTAGCCGATCAGCCCACCCTGATCGAGCAAGCCGGCGGCACGCAGGTAACCGATCGCCCTCTCCGGAGTGGACCAGAGGTTCAGCGCACTAGTGATGTTGTGTTGTGTTCGTTGTTGTGCTAGAGCGGTACAGTCCGTCATAATGTGTTCAATTGTTTGTGGTGTGTCTTGGCACAGGTGGCAGGTGTCGTCTATGGAGTTGTCTAGTCTGTGTTTATATGTCCGTAAGTTTGGGTGATGTCCACATCGGAATCGTGCTAAGTTAACTCGATCCGATCTGCTCAGGCTGATCTCTGACCTGTTAATGGGTGGCGGCTTCGCACCTAGGACCGCATTCGGACCGAGTCGTGTCAGTGCTTTGTGGGTTAGGTGTGTGTGTATGTGTTTTCTGTACTGTGTGATGTCTGTGGGGCGTGGTATGGAATGGAGTATTTCGTTATAATATCTCTCTGGTGTTACCTTAATGGTGCGAGGTGTTGGTGCATGATTGTACATGTAGTGGCAAGGGTGTTGTGGGTTAGTTGTCGCTGCTGCCATGAATTGTGTTCCCCTCATGTCTAAATGTTCCCTAACTTTTAGTATTTTTGTTTCTGTGTGCAGGTGTTCTATTGGTGTTGTTTGAGTGCATCCTGTAATGATACGAAGTGCGTTGTTTTGTATTGTTTGTAAGGTGTTTATGTGTGTGTTTGAGATAATGGGTGCCCAGCATGGGCTAGCATAGTCCATAACTGAGCGAATATATTGTTTGTATATGAGTGATGTTGTTTCCTGCTGGTGTCCAAAGTTTGTGCCTGTTAGTACCCTAAGCGTGTTAAATCTTGACGTACATTTGGTTTTAATGTCCTGAATGTGGTTTGCAAAAGATAATGATGTGTTGTATGTGACACCAAGTATTTTGGTTCTGTGAGTGTGTGGAATGTTGATGTTGTTTAGTGTAAGCTGTGGAATTACCTGGTGTTCTTTTGTGTTGCTTGTAAGCAAGGTGATGGTTGATTTTGTGGGCGCTACTTTGAGTCGAGTCTATTGTGTGTGAGCCAGTCTTGTATACTGCTTATGTATGTTTGTAGGTTATTTGTAGCGGTGTCGATGTTGTTGTGGGTGGATGTTAGAGTGATATCATCTGCATATGATGATAAGGTAAGCTTGTTATCTATGGGTGTTGGAATGTCATGCATGTATAAGTTGAAGAGTGTTGGTGAGAGAACAGAGCCTTGAGGGTCCCCGTTCGGAAAAAGCTTGTTTTTGGATGATTTGCCATTAAATGTGACATGTGAGTATCTTCCTGAGAGATAGTTGCTCAGCCACCTTTTGGTGTTATTGTGCATGTTTGTGTTGAGTATTTTGTTTATGAGAGGGAAGCGTGGGATAGCATCAAATGCTTTACTAATGTCTATTGTTGCTAATAGTGTACGTTGAGCTGGTCTTCTGGAGTTGATGCCATCCATGATGTGCTGCGTGAGGTTAGTGAGTAATGTCGTGGTTGAGTGGTGAGGTCTGAATCCATGTTGAGTAGGCGATAGTGGTATGTGTGGGTTGGTGATTTGTAAAATTAGTCTTTCTGTTACTTTGGAAGGTGTGCATAGTAAAGTAATGGGTCTATAGGAAGCTGGTTCTGTTGGATTTTTGTTTGGTTTGAGTAGTGTAATAATTTTACCTTGTTTCCATATGTCAGGAATAATACAGTGTTGGTATGAATATGTGCTGATATTTGTGAGAGCTAATATTCCTTGTGGGCCCAAGTGTTTAAGGTGTATGTTAGATATGTTGTCTGGTCCAGTAGCCTTCGAATTCTTAATGTTTTTGATGATCTTGGTGGTCTGGTCTGTATTGAAGGGTGTAATGGTCATGTCGAGTCTGTAGGTTTTCTTGTGTCTGGCTGTTTGTCTGTCTGCATGTTTCTGGTTGTTGTCTCTGTTTAAGTGACTTATCTTTGCGTAGTGATTAACTAGAATGTTAGCTTGTTGTGTGTATGTTGGGATATTATTTTGGCTGCGACAGATAGCCGAGTGTGAGGTGTGAATGCCGCTGTTAGAGTGGGTAATGCTGTTTATAGTCTTGTATAGCCTGTATGTATCTGTGGAGTGGTTTAGTGTTGTTATGAATTCCCTGAATGTTTCTGTTTGTTTTTCTTTGAGTTTGTTGTTTATTTCTGTGTTGAGCTGTTGTATCTGCTGTTTTATGGCTTCTGTGTGTGGTGTTTGTGTGTTATATTTGAGGTTGTTACGTTGCCTTATGAGGTGGGCTATTTCTCTAGTGTAATTTGGGTTGTATTTCCTAATGTTGCCCTTGGGTATGTATTTGTTTGCATTATTGATAATCTGATTAAATGTCTTGAGTGTTGTATCGATGTTTATGATGGGTGTGCTGTTTAATGTGGTGAATTGTTCCTCAGTCTGTATTTTGAACTGTTCCCAATCAGCTTTCTTGTAATTTCTGTAAGTGTGCCTAAGGCTGTTGGGGCAGAGTGTAGAATGTGTTGTAATGATGATGGGCAGGTGGTCTGATGACAGTTGTTTTTCTGTTCTCCATTGTGTATGTGTTGCTAGTGAGGGGGAACAGAACGTTATGTCTGGGGAGGAGTTTGAGTATCCTGCTTGATGTGGTATGTGTGTATGTTCTTCTGTATTGTTAAGAATGAAGAGGCTGTTTAGTTGTGTGGCTATGTTGGCGCCTCTGGTGTTGTTTTGGTTGTGCAGGTACCAACTAGTGTCTTTGGCGTTGAAGTCTCCTCCTAAGATGACATTAGTGAGAGAGGCAAGATTGTGTAACTGTGGATTGTAATTGGCTGGCACCTGAGGTGAACTATCTGGTGGGATGTAAATGTTGATTAGTGTGGTGTTGTGTTTTGCGCGTGTTTTAATGTTAACTGCCTGTATTTCTATCGTGTTATCTGCTTGGATTGTGTTTGTAATGTTTTGGGTAGCATCAGTGTAGCTAATGCTTTTACGTATGTAAGTGATGAGTCCACCCCCGTTACCCCCAGTAGCAATGATAACGCAAAATTCATATTGTCAAATGCTACAATATTTCTACTTACCACAACTAATTAGTACTTCCCGTAAAAGAAATAACTGCATTACCCCATTACCACAGGCAGTGGTTTCAGCAGGATGAAGCACCTTCATACTCTACTTGTGAAACTCCCAAGTTTTTGAGGAAGCATTTTTCCGTGCGACTAATCTCCCTTCATGAGCCAGTGGAATGGTCCCAATATTCACCTGACCTCACACCCCCTGACTTTTTGTGTGGGGGTTACATAAAGCACAGGATCTATTCTACCAAGCCAAAGACACTTAAAGACCTGACGACCAACGTCTATGAGGTAATCAGCAACATCCCAACTGAACTATTTCAACTGAACTATTGTCAAACATTTGCGTAAGGTTGAATATTGTGTTAGAAAAAAATGAACATGGTGTTTAATTCAGGTTAATAAACTCCTATGTTTTACGTACCTATTGCGTTTGTCTTTGTGTCTAGATTCTTTTATTTTTAGATTAGAACATTTATTTAAAAAATGGGGCATTTTCGGGGGAACACCTGGTATATCGCCCATTGCTATTAAATATTCGGTTATTGTTTTGATTCTTGAATCGCTTTTCCATAAAAAGCAATTCTTTCTATGACAGTTATAAATCTGTTATGTAATGACTACTGTTTGTCGCTATTGCAATTCCTTCTTTTGTTTAAAGTTAATATTATTTATTGTAATGGAGGTGTTCAAAAGATATTTTGTGGCTCCTATAAATATGTCTATACCAGTGATTCCCACCGTGATCCATACCGCTCTCCAGTGGGCTTTTTTTAACATGAAAGGGGGCGGTAAACACTAAGGGGGCGGTAAACACTAAGGGGGCGGCAGGGGGACGCTCAGGGTTTGTGCGTGGTGTAAATCTAAAAATCTCCGAACAAGAAGAAGAATGGTTTCTATAACGCTCACGTTTTAATTGGCTTATCATTCGGTGCTCTCAATATCTCAATACAACATTTGATTTGTCTCATCATGTTGGAACCTGCGTTCAGCCACAGGAAGTGTGCTGTCGCCGACACGGCGGTTTGTCTAGAAATGACGCACGGTGATTGGTTGCTTGGATTCTGAGGCAAGACAGACAGTAATGTGTCTGGTACAAAGGGGCAAGACACTGTAAGATAATGGTATACTGTCTTTACTCTCCAGTTATGCCATATCAAGCAAACAGTGGACATCTCGTGCTCATCATTTGTTTAATCAACCGTTGTGCTTTTAATGCAAATAAGTTGTCACTGATCAACATGAACAAGAAGAAAAAGTGCAGGCAATATTCACATATTTACTTGAAATTTGGAGTAATTCCATCTCCTATAAATGTAACGTTACCATTGTGCCTAATCTGTGAACAAACATTCTCGAATGAAGCTATGAAACCTTCAAGGCTGAATGAACACCTGAAAAAGAAGCACGCTGATAAAGTGAACAAGGATATAGCATACTTTCGAGATTTGGTAAGGCAAAACTTGAAAAGCGAAGTACTATTAGTAGACTATTTAAAAAAACATTCTAATGAAAATGATAAAGGATTTCTTGCGCCTTATGAGATTTCGCTATTAATTGCTAAATGTGGAAAAGCACATACAACTGGAGAGACCCTGATTCTACCTGCTATAAGAGAGGCTGTCAAAAATTTTGTTGGGTCCTGATTCAAGTGACATAGCATCATCATCAATTCCACTGAGCAACAATTCAGTATCAAGAAGATTTGATGAAATGGCAAATGACATTGAAAGTAAGCTGTGTAACGATTTGCATTACAGGTTGACGAGTCAACTCTATGTGATAATGAAGCCCTACTGCTCGCTTACGTCCGGTTTGTAAACATCAGTAGTATAGCCGCAAAAGGGGAGAGTGCAGGAATGTTGCAGGTTATTATGTAATGTTGCAAAGGGGGGTGGGGTTGTTGCAAAGGGGTTGTTGCAAAAGGGGGTGGTGTTGTTGCAAAGGGGGAGTTGTTGCAAAGGGGGGAAGGGGGGAAAACTTGGAGGCGGCGTTATCCCCCAAGAGAAAGGAGGAGAGGTGTTCACCTGGCAGGAGCCAAGTGCACACTAAGACTTCAGCCGGGCTGGCGTTGTTTTATAGGCTCCTAATCAGCCAGAATCAGCCAGAATCAGCCAGTTGGCTGAGCCAGAGACGCCTGAAGGAGAGAGAGAGAGAGACAGCTGAAGGAGAGAGAGCTGAAGAAGAGAGAGATGCCTGTAGGAGGGAGAGACGCCTGAAGGAGAGAGGATAGGTACACATGCAGGAGGTACACATGCTGGAGGTACACACATACGCACACATGCAGGAGTACACATGCAGTAGGTACACACATACGCACACATGCAGGAGTACACATGCTGGATGTACACATGCAGTACACATGCTGGAGGCAAACATGCAGGAGAGAGAGAGAGAGAGAGAGACACCTGAAGGAGGAAGATACATGCAGGAGAGAGAGAGAGACACCTGAAGGAGGGAGAGAGACACCTGAAGGACAGAGTGGAGTTCTCCCCCAATTTATTTTCGTTTCCCTAACCTAAGAGGCCACTATGGGGTTTACCAAAGGGCCAGAAATAGAAGGAGCAGAGCTCCTTACTCGGCCGGAGCTGAGGGGGGAATGGTTCTTCACCAGCTTCGCGATCTTTTATAATCCTCTATTCTGGCTGAGTTGCCAGATAGCGCAAGGTATTCCAGATAGCGCCATGTGTCCCATTAATCGTGTAACACATATATAACGGCTGTTATTCCAAATGTACTTGTATATATAATAAACTAATGAACCATATAAAATACCACAATATATATTTATATGGTTATTCAAGATTCAACCGTATAAAATAACACAAGCGCCTCTTTCATTACGCTTTAATAGAATTAACAAAGTTACCCTATTTCGTTAGACAGAAAACGAATTTTTATAAGGGTTACCCAACGAATTATGAGAGCATCACCGAATTAAAACTTTTATGGGTAACTATATCGACATAAGCTTATTATTATTGTAACGTTTGCTCCCAATATAAATTTTCCTAAATAACAGTAAAACCAATTAATTGAAACTTCATTTAAATAATTTACGATACAATTCCACCAAACGAGATGAAAACTTATGAAACATATAGCCTCACTCCTGCAACGAAAAAATGACGAAAAATAAAGAAATTATTCATTTGGAATTGCCCAAGCCACTAAGTATTATTGCATACATTATTATTATATACGCCTAATCAGCCAGTTGGCTGAGTTGCCAGATAGCGCCATGTATTCCATTGTATACACTATTATAGACTCTTAATCAGCCAGTTGGCTTAGAAGGCTTAAATATTGCCAGATACCTGTTGTATACAGAATACCGGTAGTAGAAGGCATAACAATAAACAACATTGCATCATTCTTTTTATTATAAATATATAGAAAATAAATATACATTTGAGGAATATGCGTATAACAGAAATATATACACACAATTATGGATATATATATATAAAATAAAATATACATTTCATATACACTTCAATATGTACATAACAGTACAGGAGAAATATACACACACACAATTATGGTGTTATATAAAATAAAATATACATTTCATATACACTTCAATATGTACATAACAGTACAGGACAAATATCAAGCAAAATATATATATATATATATATATATATATATATATATATATATATATATATATATATATATATATATATAAAAAACAAATCAATAGAAATATGTACATAATCGTCAAGCAAAATATATATATACAATTCACTTTTTTTCAAAATACTAAACTCGGTCTTAATCGAGTTTACAATTACATCATTATTGCTCTGCATTACGCAGTATATGCGGCTTAATAATATTTCACCGCTTAAAGTATAGGGAAACCTGTATTCGATATGAATGGCTTTCATATCGTTCAGTACTATTTTTGTTCCCACTTTACACCGGTTGGTAAGTCATCTTTAAACACGTCTAGAATACAATCAAAAGCACGCACAAAGAGTTCATCGTTAGCTACATTATTAAACACAAGTTTATAAGAACGCTTTTCCAATCGAGGGTTTATTTCTACCGACTCGCGCCTTTCAATCGTGAACTCTTCACTCAACATAACGGCAATTGAAATAATCTTCTAAATCGTTACGGCAACTGCGCGTTATATAAAGAAATAGTTCTTCAGGTGAACGGTGTAGGTGAGCTCAGCCTTGTACCGATCAATTGCTTTGTACCAAAGTTCATGGTATTTCAAAGAGTCTAAACTTTTTAAATAAACATCCAGCACTAGACCATTCTCACCAGTCCTACACTCGGTAAACCCATCGAGCAGAGCAGTGTATGCGTATTCAAGAACTGTATCAAAATAAAGCATATCCGTAACACGCGCGTCTAATATAGGTTTCAGTTTACGGAATCCGACGATTTCAAACATTCTGTCGAGGATGAAACGGTTTCGCGTAGGAATAAGAGCGTTATTATCAGAAGCATTCTTCCACATCAGCCTTATATCAATGCACGGTCGATCGTTATTTATACACAACGTACATACAACGGCGTATGAGGGTGCGTCATTAATCTGCTCTCTTCTTGTACCTACGTTAGCAGGTATTTTATAACGATCTTCACACCACTTCTCAACTATCACAAAGATTCTATTCATCTCCTCGATACTTAAATAAACCCGTTTGTTTGTCGGTCTACATTCCGTTTCCAGTACATAGCTAATGGTACCGGAATTACGCCTGAACACGCGCAACGATTTCGTCACGGACACATCGTACGAGCGTTGAGAATGCTGCTCAAAGGAAGTTCCATCGTATTCGAAGAGCGCACGTCCACTCGGCTCAAGCTCTGAGATAACTATGAGCCGTGTGAGGCACAGGCAGGAACGGTTCGACGGGCGGCTGACTCGATGATACGTGAATGGGCATGTTCGTACGACTCGAAATGTTGCACATATTTGTTTTTCCGTTTCGTCACTACCAGCCTACGCACTTTGGATAAGAACTAGGCGCTAATCATCTCCACACTCCGGCGCACTATTTGAGAGGAACATATGCTCATATTTTTCCTTTCTACCCATCAAACGATACTCGTCTCTAAAATCTGTTAAAAACTCACGCATGGCACTAGCCACAACCTCGCTATGAACCTCATCATGATATACGTTAATATAGTGATAAAAACACCTAAGATTGTCCATGATCACGAGATTCACATTTTCAGACGTAGGGTATGAGTAATCGACATGGTGTAGCATGACGTAATACCGCTTGTCACACCACCCATCCACAAGGCTCATTATCCATACCTGCTGCTTCTCTTCTGCACGCGTTGTTTCTTTTACTTCACGGTGTATGTGAGACTTTATAAAGTTTAGCCCTGCAGCATACTTCAGCACATCGTCTGTGCAACGAAAGCCTTCAACAGTCTCACCAGAACATCCGTAGAGTATTTGTACATCTTGGAACTTCGCACAATCCAATGTGGTTTTCAAAGAGGCATAGGAGGGGGAAATAGGAAGTTTTTCGGTATCCACCACATCCTCACACTTTACTGAATACCATTTCATAAACGTTGTGCAAGCGATATTAAAGGTAGCCATTTCAATATACGTCTGATCTGAGTACGCGTCTGATCTCTCGGGCTTACTGCGGTCGACTGACCACGCAGGGACTCCCAGAGAGTAGCATGACTCACGCAGTGGGCGGAGCTTAGAACTTTCACCTACACACACACACACACACACACACAAAGGAGAAAGTGAAACGCTATTTGATTTATTGAGATATTCATATATTTACAAATACGATTCGAGATAGTCAAGTTATATATATATTTACAATTACGATTCGAGATATTCAAGTTATATATATACATATATATTTACAAATAGATACGATTATATACAAGACGTGTGAGTTAGAAGCATCATTGGTATCCAAAGGGTACGGTATCATAGGTACCAGGTAACTGGTAACGTTTCCTATAAGTGTTACGGCACACCATCGTGCCCCTAAGTTCCTTCACGCCCCCCAGCTTCTGCGCCCGAAAATTGTGGGTGCCTACAATTAGTTGGTGAGGTTGCAAACATACTAGATCCTTCAACGATTCAAAGTTAACAACCTGCCGATTCGCATGGTTGAGCGTAATACCCTTTGCCTTCACGATATATTTCATTTCCTCCCCTACCCTGACCCGTACCCCATAAGTCTTAGGTCCTGTTGAGATAAAAGAGTCGGCGTATGCGTCGTCCCCATACTCATCCTTGATCTCATCAGTGAGCTCGCCGAGGAACTCCCAAATAGCGGGCATGTAATCACCCTCCCTCTCTGTGAATATCACGCTATCTGTATCGGCATACAATACTCTCCGCCCAAGAGAATGCAATAGACCCCAAAGTTTTATACGGGCATAGGCTGTTGTGAAGCTCGCCACAGGTATGTTTGTAACCCTTGAGGTATCTGTGGCACATTCAGTGTTGTTGTACTTTATCACATAAGTATTACCTACATTCACGATCTCCATGACCTCTTTATCGGGAGCATTGGCATAATCCCAGACATCGCTATAACTTTGTGCCAAATGAATGTTCCCTCTGCCGGTATTCTGCGCAAATTTTCCCCATAGACTGTTTAGACACAATTTTGCACTAAAGCGCTTGCCAGGATTCTTTACAATTTGGACACGATCAAGTTGTATACCTTCGCGGTCGCGGTAACGTTGAATATAGGCAGACTTTTCATCTTCGGTATCAACTCCTCGCGGATACCCTGATGCTTCAACCTTATCCTTCAAAAAGGCGTTTATATATGGTGTGAAAAGGTTGGGGAGCTTCTGAAACCTCCACACCTCGTGTATCTTCAGTATTCTATAACCATGGCGTACGGCTAGGGCCAGTTCAAGGACTTGTATATACGCCTCTGATCTTACGCTGGTGGGGTATATGGTTACATTCGCCGTTATCCTCTTCCGCGCACTTCACGCACAGGGGAAACATGAGCTTGTCATCGATAACGACAGGTAAGATAGGCATCCATAAACTGCTTGGGGGGAGTACGTCTACGAAAGAGAGCCCAAAGTAATGATCATTCAAATTTTTTGAAAATTCATTGATGGAGGGTATGCTAGGTCCCACCAGTTTCTCAGGAGCGCCCACGGGGTACGGATGGCTCTTCATCACGTATGGTATAAAGAACAGAAATCGTAGTAATGGAGCTTCACGCCCACCGTAGGTGGAAAGTATAGTCTGAATGGATTTGTACGTCCTCCAAACAAGCTATCACCACATTTGAGAGGGTCCAGCACCATTGAACGCTTGATCGTTTTTATTTCCTCACGGTATACATCGTCTGTCTCCATCCGTGCATCATATTCATGCTCCGACAAGACTTTGTGAGTGAACTGTGATCCTATAAGTTGATCGCGGGTGCGGGTCCCTGCAAGACAGTCGGCAGGAGATCTACCGTGGATATCTCCGACGATACCGCACTCAGGGCGGGGGCATCCATGCCACCAGCATCCATTAAAGGAATACACAGTCTTCACACCAGTGACACGGTTTTCACTTAACCCATCAACCCAAAAAACACGTCCATTAATCTTAATGGGTACTTCACCCGTGTTGCGGGCGTGCTTTATGTATACACCTGTTTTTGCTGCAGGTGTATGAGCCAGTAAATAGCCTTGTGTCCGTAACTGCGGGGGTTGTTTCGGTGAATAATGGCTAAGGTGTCTTTAGGCATGAAGTTATTCTTGAACACCGTAAAACATAATGATGCGATGGTGGTTGCGACTTGCAGTGGATCGCATTGAAACGGGCTATGTACATACTTCTAAAGGCCTGGAAACATACTCTAAGCACGCGCACATCATTCACGCAATAACGCTCACATTCATCAGCTATATTATAAGGTTACTTTCATTAAAACTGTCGTAGTATCGATCAAAGTCTTCATCCATGCAGTCAAAATAATGTTTGGGGGGTGGTGGGCCTATGTAGTTTAAAGTCTCGCTGGGAGGAAAGTGTATGGGAAGTATCCTTTGGAAACTTCAGCTGCTACTCCCATCACCTTGGGTAGCTTTGCTAATTTACAAGGTGTGAATAATAAAGTATCTTTAAATTGTACTTTGCCTCTTATCTGCATCTGTATTAATTTGTTGCCTCTTTTCAATGGATCACCTGTAAATATCTCAGAGGATTCGTGTTCAAGCAACTCCTTATAAAGGAACTGCGTGTCAAACTTTGCCCCGTTATGGGCGAGAATATACACAGTCATTTTTTTTAACTTGTCGGCTAACTTGACAATATAGGACACAAATAGTTTCACAGGACTATCGCTGACATTCGTTTTAAAAACGTTGTCCGTTTACCGCATTTGGGGCACTCGTCACATTCGATACCCATACACTCATCACAGATGGTCTGGCTCACAAGTAAATGTGGAATTACCTCTTTGGTTTCAGCGTTCGTATATGTTTCTATATCGTAGTACACAGTTATACAAGGGTTATTTTTAGGCTTAGCATCTTTCATATAACACACATGCTTTACTCCATCCGCCTTATATTCCTCCTGGCATGTAGGACAGTGAATTACGTCGCACTTGTGCTTAAATTTTCCCCAATTATCCATTGTGTGAAACATACCACATTCACAGATTCTCATTTTCCTGCACGTACCAATTGATTTATGGAGATCAAAGCAGCTATTATTGAAAAATGTGCGTCTACACACATCACAGTCTCTCTTCTCAACTACACGGCTTTCACATTTGGTGCTTTTACACTGCTCACATACCATGTGACATTCTTTACAATGTCTCACTATATCATCCGCAAACTCGAGGCACCCCTTACACAAATCATGATGTCTCCCATATTTTCGACTTTTGTCATAACTCGCGTAAAGCCCCCTTATATTACGGATGGGGAGATACGTTGTCCCTGACAATCCTAAAATAAGTAGGGGCCTTGTACGATCTCTCACACAGCTTTTAAAAACATACACAGTCCTACGACGATCATCCAACCCAAACACAACTATGCGCACATTCATTTCCTGTTCTACCCTTCTCAGCTCTTCAGGACCCATATTACAGTCAAATTCAAGTTCACAGTCTTCAGCTAGTTTACGGGCATGCTCAACGATCGTAGGCAGCCAAATTTTTTGAGTCCGTGTATTTTGTACAGTAAACATACGTGCTAAGAGTACTGCTATAAAGCCGCAACCACGATCGACGTTTATATGCCTTCGGTAAATAGTTGGAGAATTGAAGTTAAGAGTATACGGTATGGCACTATGACCCGCAACACGGTATACATGGTCAATATTTATCGTGAAGTTGTCCATATTGAAGGCTATACTACTTTGGACGGCTTGCATTATACGCCCTAATATATATTCTACATCTTCAGCCGCCAAACGTCTAAATGGCACTATCACCCAATAATCGTCTACATCACCGTCATCTGACCCGAATCCAAAGGACATACTCGTCCTGACTTCACGCTCGTCACGATTCTGAAGAGCAAACTCTATAATGCTCTACAACCCGGCGTAGTCCGCGCTCAATTCCATTGCTATACATGACTCTAGGGTCGACCCTGACTCTATACCGATTTCTAGTCAAGGCTGGGGTGGGGGCTGCGGATCGCACCAATTCAGCGTTATACCATCCTCAACAGAACGGGGGGCGGATGAATTAGTGGATATATTAGGTGCTGCTGATGGGGGCCCTGTTGCGTAGGAGGGTTGGGGCTCTATTATTGTAGACTTAACAGAACGGGGGGCGGATGAATAAGGGGTATATTAGGTGTGCTGCTGGGGGGTTGTTGCGTAAGAGGTTGAGGGTTGGGGATCTGCTGCAACAGGTACGTATTTCGGTCGCTTTATACCTGACGGGGTTCTCATACCTCCGCTTTGGACGTGCAACCTGTATCGCTGGTTCAGGGGAGGAGATCACAACTACACTGTTCGTCATCCGTAATGATGGGTGCTCTACCTCATCGTCGGTTCTGTGGGAGAAGAAATATAAGGATCAGCACTCAAAATTTGTAATATTTTGTAAATGACCCACTTAGGAGTGTGACGTGTTAGAAATGGACTCTGTAGAAAAATTCAGATTCACGAGCCCATCCACATGTATTATATCTGGACCTACAGGATGTGGTAAAACTGTGTTTATGCTTAAAATCATTAAAGAAAAGGGGAGATGTTCTCGAAATTTGTGCATAAAGTTATATGGTGCTATTCGACGTATCAATCAGTGTTCAACGAGTACCAAGATGATATTTTGTTCCACAAAGGCGTATATGACGTTAATTCGCTAAAGGGAATGAACATACAATCATTGTAATTGACGATCTCATGTTGGAGATGGATAAAACGTTTGCCGAGACATTTACAGTATACTCCCACCATCTTAACATAAGCGTGTTCTTCATCAATCAGAATCTATTTTTCAAAAATAGATACATGCGCGATGTGTCGTTAAATACGCAATATCTAGTCTTATTCGCGCAACGTAGAGATGTATCACAAATTGGGGTATTAGCCAATCAAATGTTCCCGAATCAGCGTAAGGAGTTTTTGGAAGTTTATAAAGAAGCTACAAGCACGCGTTACGGATATTTGCTTTGCGACCTTCATCCGCGAAACACGTTTAGAGTGCTTCTGCGAACGAATATATTTCCAAACGAGCCTGAAACGGTGTATATTCCAGAATGACAAAGAGACTAAAGAAATACCGTGAATTAATAAAAATCTATCATCGACTGCCCCGGGCAATGCAGCAGATGTTTATTAAAAATATCGAGCCGACTTTTTAAAATGCATCTGTGAAATCTGTCTTAACGTTATAAATTGCAATGTATCAATGAAAACCCATCAGAAGGCTCGCCTACGCCGCTACAAGAACATAATACGTGCACTCGCTCGTAAAAGCCAAACTGTAGCGAAGAAAAAACGAATTATTGTACAAACAGGAGGGTCATTTCTCCCCATCTTATTTTCAGTTTTGGGTCCTTTACTGACTAGATTAATATAATGAAGAAAGTGGTAGTGATTCCCCACGAGGTGTACGCTCACTGCAAAGAGACACGGATCTAGATCCCCGTAAAAGCAGACTTAAAAGAATGGAAAGCGAATTGTTAGCCCTATTAAACAGTGAAAAAACACCTGATGAGAAAAGAATCTTATACCAAGAAGCTCTGCAGAAATTTCTTCACGAGTACGAAAATTATAAGAGCCCTACAGAGATTCCTGTGGTTATTAGGCACAGCACGGGGGACGATGGCGACATAGGATCTGTACCCGACGACACAGCTGACCAACCAAAAAGATTAGCCACACAACATATCGAACATGTATTAAAAATACCCTCCCACTTACATTGAGGAGTAAAGGCTTAAGTCTTTATAATCTATTGAATGAGGATCCCGCCATACAATGGACCGATACAGGGAGATCATTGTGGAAGGATCAAAGGTACAGGGATCGAATATCGTAGACATTGTCCATGATCTGGTGAGAAAGTGGGATAGGCCATCACCATCAGGATGGAAGCATATTAAAGCAAGACTACAACAAATAAATGTCCCTAAAACGTTGATAGGAAATCTGAACAGGTTAAAAGACTTGGAACATGCAACGCCTGTGACACAATTGAAGGCGCCGTCACCCCCGGCGGTAACACCTTTGAAGAGGAGCAAGAAGAGGTTAAACCAACCCTACCCACGTGCCTCTAAAATACGCAAATGGCTAACGTATTAACTAAACGCTATTATGACATTTCTACCCCATCCTCTTACGGCGGCGTAGATAGACTGTACAAGTGTTTACGGAGTAGGAAAAAAAGATGTTGAAAGATTTTTGAGGGAGCAGGACGCTTATACGCTTCATAAGCCTGTGAGAAAAAGGTTTAAAACAGCCAAGACAACGGCTTCCTCGATTGATTCTATTTGGCAAGCAGATTTAACAGACATGCAAAGATATTCTGTGTATAACGATGGTTACCGCTACATTCTATTCATAATAGACGTGTTCTCTAGATATCTGTGGCTAGTTCCTCTGAAAAATAAATCACCTGAAACAGTTGCTAAAGCCACCAAAACGCTAATGTTAAAAGAAAACAGGGTTCCTGGCTATTTTTGTACGGATATGGGGAAGGAGTTTATAGGCCGTGCTTTTCAGAATATGTTGACAGAGTTTAATATCAGCTATTACACAACCAATTCTATACATAAGGCTTCTTTAGCTGAAACAGTTCAGCGCACCATAAAGGAACGCATGCACCGTTATTTTACACATAAAAAACACATACAGATTTCTAGACATTCTGGAATCATTGGCATCATCCTACAACCGCTCACACCATCGCACGATTGGGCAACACCTAACGAAGTTTTAGAAAGAGGTACGCTCCCGAGAGAGATGGATCACCACCACCACACCACCACCACCACTCTGTGCGCTTCAAAATCTATGATTATGTAAGGCTGTCGCGTTCGGGGAATAAATTCGCAAGGGTTTGAGCAAGGATGGACACGCGAGATTTTTAAAGTTAGGGCTGTGAGACCTAAAGGTGTGATAATGATGTATTACATTGAAGATTTGAATGGGGAAGAATCTCAGGAGGCTTTTACCGCGAGGAATTGCAGAAAGTTGCTTTTAATTTAGAAAAAAATGTGTTTAAAATTGAGAAAATTTTAGGAAGCAAAGGTTCAGGAAGGAGAAAAATGTACCTGGTGAAATGGCTAGGGTACCCAGAAAGCTTCAACACCTATATAAAAGCTGATGCAATAATGAAGCTTAAATAGTATGCATCATGGCTCCTAACCATTTCTACGTCACACTCCCGTCCTCCTCGTCCCTGTCTGTACACCCTAACACACGCTAGCCAACTTTGTAACAGAGCTCCATGGGCACATTGAATTGGGTCGTGATTCGTATGAGGTGGGGATATGCGAAATTCAGCTGGACACCGTCTTTTTAAATATTGAACATAAGAAACCGTTTTTACGATTCTTAGAGACATTGACGAGTGTGAAAAAGCTGGGGTAGCTATGGATGAAACTATGCGCATCGCTTGGACTAAGATTGCACGGTATTACAGTACAGAAGTAAGACTAGGGCCGGGTCAATATGGTTCGGCCGAGGATGTTGTGAGAGGCTTAACGTGAGTTTAAGAAACTCAAACCTTACGAATGATTTAGTATATGAAATCGTAAACAACCTGCACATACACTAATCCTAAAATCAAAGACTAACAGATGTCTTAAAGAACATAGAAAGTTCAAATTCTAACCAACGGCCGATATAGCGCAGCCTCCAAAGAGACACATTTCACGAGACACAGTATAACTTGTCCAGATTAATGTATCAATTGAAGATGGAGAAATTGGCTGAAAGGGCCCCAGACATGTGCTATATTTACAGTAATATAGTGGAGCACCAGTTGTGGGATACCCAGGCACGCCTGCTGCGCATTGCTCACATCCCCAACCATAGAGAAGGAGTTTGAGTATACATATGACAGACCCCATTATGTGAATGTCGCATATAATTTAATAACCAATATCACAGTATATATAAGAACGATTGAGGGCGAAAACTTCCCATTCGGTAACGGGAGCTTAACAGTGAAGCTACACTTTCGACGCACTGAGTTATAATGGATAGAAAACCTTTCACCGTCTATCGAGGGATGCGATACCAGCGCGGTAGTGACTTGGATCCATTTTTTCATCCATACTACGTACGGCTGTTCCTTTGCTGAAGAGGGGTGCCAGATACCTTGGAAGGAAAGCGCTACAATCAGGCCTTAACACTGCAGAAGACATATTGGCCGGGGCTAAACCTAAAGAAGCTCTAAAAAACATTTAAAGCGTACACGGAACGAAATCATCAAGATGCAAAGAGAAAAATGCGTGGTGGCGGGAAGAAGAAGAGGGCTCCGGAAGAAGAAGAAGGGTCACGTGGTATTATTAAAACGTAAAAGGCTATCAAAAAAAGAAATGCTGTAAGCGAATGAAACCTATGGTTGACCACTTTTTTGACTGATATAAGCTAAGGATATTGACCCATGAATCATAGTTGTTTACACTTGTCGAGAGAGGAGTCACTATTTCGCCATGGCACGCTTCATCCACCCATGTAGTTCACAATGCTGTAAATCGGAGCTGTCCTTTTTGAGCTCCCGCCACCCAAGTTTCTATTGAGCACAGTGACTTTATTACAATTAACCCTTTAAACACAATTAGCTCCCGAGTGCACCTATAGAATCGTGATACCCAGCTCAGGTCCTTACTTTTTTGATCCAAGCTGTGTGCACATGTACGCTAAGCTACGTATACCCATTCTGATGAACGGCCTGCGATGACAAATATGCTGTATACCCTGAACAAACTTTTCTGCACGCCATATTCAACCAGTGTGACGTATTTAAATCAGACCAACATATCGGCAGGCCACGGGGTACTATCTCTACGAGCCTATTTGGAAAATGTCCTCAACTTTTCCAAAGAAGCGAAGGCTACCTTTTTAAGTGCGGAGGATATTATAAACTAAAGATGAAAATAGTATAAAGGACAAATTTAAAAATTTCTAAAAAGAAAATATAGAGTGTTTTGGACGGTTGCACACAGATTTCACTTTCCAGGAGAAGTTGCTTGTGAACGGAGTGGATATGAAAATAAAGCTCACCCGCACGAGTCCTGAGATCTGCTTAAATCTGGATGTGAATCAAGAAGAGGGTGCAAAGTCCGTTGTGGTTCACATTATGGACACATACCTCGCGTACGGAGAGTGAAATTAAGTTCACCCAAAACAACTAGAAATTGAGAAAAATTTACTAAACGCTACAGTGAATATCCTATAACAGAGTGAAGATCAAACATATACGGTTCCTGCAGGGTTGGCATCGAAGCAGATAGAAAACATTGCCTGGAAATCTTCCTAAAGGATATTAATCGGCATGCAGGGACCACGCTTCGGTGAATGGAAAATATAAAAAGAGTGCTTTAAATTCGAGAATTTCGGACTTAAAAATATACTCTATACGTTAATGGCACTGCTTTGGGTGGAACAATGGGTACGGACTATTCATCAGACGCTGTGTTACCTCTTTGTGCCAGGCCTATAGTAATCTGACCCATATTGCAGGTGATTGTGATGAGCTTGGTAATGGGGTAACGCAGGAAGAATTCATTGATCAATTTAACCTTTATCCGTTTGACATACACCTGACTTATCTGCTAGCGTAAATACCATTTAACACCACAGCAGAGCGGTAACATCTCAGTGCGGCTGGAATTCGCCAAGCCTATAGACGCTCCTATTAGTGTATAGTATATCTCGAATCGCAAGCCCTAATAGAGAAGTAGATAGATTAGAAGCGTTATCACTGACTTTTAAAATGGATGCTAATACACTTCAGAAAGTAATGAGCGAGTCACACGTTCCAAATTTATCGGCGTGTTTGCGAAAACGAGTTTGCCAAGGTACGCGAGAATGCGGTAGTCGACACACAGACATCATCGGTAATGAAGGGATTCACTGGATCGCTGTCTATTTTAAAATAGACAGCGCCTGTACTATTTTGATTCATCGGTACTCAACCCTGGAGTGACCCTATATTGTAAAATTTCTCGCTCAGTTACATATTCCCGAAGTTGTATGGAACCCATTTCGTATGCAGGATATTTACTAATGTTTGCGGAATGTACTGTCATTTCTCATGATATGTCAAATGATAAAGAATTTATAAATTTTTAAATTTATTTGAACCGTGTCACACTCACCGAAACGATGAAATGGGTATGCAGACAGATAAAAAAGTTTTCCAATTGTACGTACTCGTTGTATATTATAATGTTTTTGTTCGTATATTTGTATATTCGTTTATTGTACTGATTTCTTTCATTTAATAAATTTATGAAAATATATTGTGTCTTCTTATCCCAAAAAGATCGAAAAACACTTACATTATTTGACATTGTTGACTGATTAGTATATCATCGTTATTCCCTTCAAAAGATTGTATAATTCGTGTCAAATCCTCATCGGACCTTAAAGGAATAATGAAACATATACGAGTATCCAGACAGATCCCCATTATGTGAAGATATCTTTGGTTCGATTACCAATTTCGATTTTAGCATAATGGGGAAATAACACTGATTGACATTTTTGGCGAGTATCTAATTGACGAAATACTACAACTCTCCGTATATATATAAAATCGAATTATGGACACTTACTTTCTATGGTAGTCCCTTCCGTCGGATTGTAAGGAGCGTCACTGCAAATATCTTCTACGGTTTTGCGTCGAAAATAGTTCGCCACAATCAGCCGCATTGAAAAGACTAATTGTGGTAATGCTGCAGTATCACGTTCTTCATACAAGTCTGGGGAGACGTACAGGTCCATGGTGGAGAGGATGTGCGACACTGCTGACTGATCAGTATATCATCCGTATTCCTTAAAAAGATTGTATAACTCGTGTCAAATCCTCATCGGGACCTTAAAAGAATAATGAAAACATATACAGAGTATACAGACAGAGCCCCATTATGTGAAGATATCTTTGGTTCGATTACCAATTTCGATTTTAGCATGATGGGGAAATAACATTGATTGACATTTTGACTAGTATCTATTTGACGAAATACTACAACTCTCCGTATATATATAAAATCGAATTATGGACACTTACATTTCTATGGTAGTCCCTTGCGTCGGATTGTAAGGAGCGTCACTGCAAATATCTTCTACGGTTTGCGTCGAAAATAGTTCGCCACAATCAGCCGCATTGAAAAGACTAATTGTGGTTAATGCTGCAGTATCACGTTCTTCATACAAGTCTGGGGAGACGTACAGGTCCATGGTCGAGGAATGATTATTCACTGATGCGAAAATAGCTACTGTTACTCCCAACTGAAAATATCCCCTTTTATATGCACATTCGCCAAGCTCCGCCCAAAAGATCAGATGTCCGTCGTGATTGGCTGCCGATGTAGCTGGGTGGAGCTATGACGTGTACCATTCCGCTATAACGGGTACGGACGAGTAATTGCATCTTTATATTTTCACTAATAGAATTAATGCTCTTATTCTCCTTTGAAAATTATTTGGTGATTCGTATAGAACTTTTGATATTGATTCCAAATATGGTTTCAGAAGTTTTCTATCACCCATAGTTTTCGAGAAAGTAATATTTCCATTTACTCAATTTCCCGCATCATTAGACACTAATGTAATCGAGTGGGTATAAAGAAATATATCATAATTATATTTTAAAAATAACATTCGGTTTCAACGTTAAACTGTAGGTCTAAGGTGGTCATTACACATAATAAAAGAAAGTGGTTGGCAGATAAATGGGCACCCTACGTGTCCTAGTGGTTAAGACGCTGGGCTGTTGATGGTTCAAACTGTAGGTCTAAGGTGGTCATTCCACATAATAAAAGAAAGTGGTTGGCAGATAAATGGGCACCCTACGTGTCCTAGTGGTTAAGACGCTGGGCTGTTGATGGTTCAAACTGTAGGTCTAAGGTGGTCATTACACATAATAAAATAAAGTGGTTGGCAGATAAATGGGTGCCCTACGTGTCCTAGTGGTTAAGACGCGGGGCTGTTGATGGTTCAAACTGTAGGTCTAAGGTGGTCATTCCACATAATAAAAGAAAGTGGTTGGCAGATAAATGGGCACCCTACGTGCCCTAGTGGTTAAGACGCGGGACTGTTGATGGTTCAAACTGTAGGTCTAAGGTGGAGTGGAAAGCTTGACCTTCGTCAGAATGAATAATTCGGGCGGAAGCTAACCAAAGGTTATCCAAAGGGTATATATATATATATATATATATGGTGAAATTCACAATAAAAACGTGAAATGAATGAATGCTGAAACAAGGAGTGAGGCGAGGTTTCTTGATTTGACTCGTAGAAAGGTAAGATATGGCCGACCGATTTGGGCAGATTCTCGGAAATCCTTCCCTATCGGATTATGTTTTGGGTATTTCCAACTTTCTTCGTTTCTTTAAATTTCGTTTTTTCAATTTTCTTCGCAGGGAATTGAAAAACGAAATTTAAAGAAACGAAGAAAGTTGGAAATATTTTAGAGATCTGGATTAAAGCTTTTGTTAATGAAGAATATTAAATATACTCGTATTTATAGTAAATATTGATGTAGTCTTATGATAATCCAATAACTAAATTTTAGTTATCTCATTCACATGAATTGGAACTCTTTATTCACGTTTGCTATTGCTATTATTTATTGATTGGTGGATAATTAGTTGGGTATCCCTTATAAAAATCATTTCTGTCTAACGATTTATTTATTGGGTAACTTTACTAATTCTATTAACGCGTAAATCTTTCTGAAACATGAAATCATTGTTCAAAGGCTTTATTTGCTGGATCTATTTAAACTCCTTCGCGTGCAGTTTAGGTAATTACATTTTTCAAGTAGAGTTTGCAACCTTTCCTTTCTTCAAGCGAGTACTGCAACGTTATACACTATCGGATTATGTTTTTGGGTAACTTTTGGACAGAAATAAGATGTTTAAACAACAGATATTCTCCGTCCGACCCCCGCTATAGTGGCTTGGGCAATTCCAAATGAATAATTTCTTTATTTTTCGTCATTTTTCGTTGCAGGAGTGAGGCTATATGTTTCATAAGTTTCATCTCGTTTGGTGGAATTGTATCGTAAATTATTTAATGAAGTTTCAATTAATTGGTTTTACTGTTATTTAGGAAAATTTATATTGGGAGCAAACGTTACAATAATAATAAGCTTATGTCGATATAGTTACCCATAAAAGTTTTAATTCGGTGATGCTCTCATAATTCGTGGGTAACCCTTATAAAAATTCTTTTCTGTCTAACGAAATAGGGTAACTTTGTTAATTCTATTAAAGCGTAATGAAAGAGGCGCTTGTGTTATTTTATACGGTTGAATCTTGAATAACCATATAAATATATATTGTGGTATTTTATATGGTTCATTAGTTATTATATATACAAGTACATTTGGAATAACAGCCGTTATATATGTGTTACACGATTAATGGGACACATGGCGCTATCTGGAATACCTTGCGCTATCTGGCAACTCAGCCAGAATAGAGGATTATAAAAGATCGCGAAGCTGGTGAAGAACCATTCCCCCTCGGCTCCGGCCGAGTAAGGGCTCTGCTCCTTCTATTTCTGGCCCTTTGGTAAACCCCATAGTGGCCTCTTAGGTTAGGGAAACGAAAATAATTGGGGGAGAACTCCACTCTGTCCTTCAGGTGTCTCTCTCCCTCCTTCAGGTGTCTCTCTCGCTCTCCTGCATGTATCTTCCTCCTTCAGGTGTCTCTCTCTCTCTCCTGCATGTTTGCCTCCAGCATGTGTACTGCATGTGTACATCCAGCATGTGTACTCCTGCATGTGTGCGTATGTGTGTACCTACTGCATGTGTACTCCTGCATGTGTGCGTATGTGTGTACCTCCAGCATGTGTACCTCCTGCATGTGTACCTATCCTCTCTCCTTCAGGCGTCTCTCTCTACAGGCATCTCTCTCTTCTTCAGCTCTCTCTCCTTCAGCTGTCTCTCTCTCTCTCTCCTTCAGGCGTCTCTGGCAGCCAACTGGCTGATTCTGGCTGATTCTGGCTGATTAGGAGCTATAAAACAAACGCCAGCCCGGCTGAAGTCTTAGTGTGCACTTGGCTCCTGCCAGGTGAACACCTCTCCTCCTTTCTCTCCTCCTCCTTTCTCTTGGGGGATACGCCGCCTCCAAGTTTCCCCCCACCCCCTTTGCAACAACCCCCACCCCCTTTTGCAACAACCCCCTTTTGCAACAACCCCCCTTTGCAACAACCCCACCCCCTTTGCAACATTACATAATAACCTGCAACATTCCTGCACTCTCCCCTTTTTCGGCTATACTACTAACATCGACCAAGTAGTTACGGAAGAGTTATTATTTGTCAAGCCACTGACATCAGACACCAAAAGCTCGTCAATATTTCAAGTGATTGAATGTTTCTTTTCTGAAAAAAACACTCCTCTGCAAATATTATTGCATGTGCACAGATGGTGCACCAGCTATGATTGGCCGTCAGCGCAGTTTCATAGCACATTTAAAAAATGTTGCATCCGAAGTCTTTGCCATTTAGTGTGTTGTTCATCGCCAACATTTAGTTGCTAAATATCTCAGTGATAGACTACATAAGTCTCTACATGTTGTTGTTAATAAAATTAAGGCTCAACCTTTGAATGACCGCTTGTTTTGGCAGGTTTCAGTGCTGTAGTAAGATTACAAAATAAGTAAAGAAATAGATTTCAAATTAGTGAGCAAGGTGACGTGACTTAAGACTCCATCTGTCAAAAATTTAACCAAATATTAGTAAATGGCACAGTTCCGTCAAACCCAAGGTCGCCACTAACGCACAGTACGTGCGTTAATATATATATATATATATATATATATATATATATATATATGAAAATTATTTCACGAAAGTAACACGTGAAAAATATTTATGATGAATAAAACCATGAAGGAAAAGAAATACAGAATGGTGCTCAAGCGCTTTCGTCTAATGACATCCTCAGGAACACTGAAGTACATAAAGAGTTACAGCCTATATATAGGTTACAGAAAAAAAAATAAATAAATATTATATATATATATATAATATATATAATATATTATATATATATATATATATATATATATATATATATATATATATATATATATATAAACGGAGAAATAAAATTAAAAATTAAAGGATTGTGGGAGGGGCATACAAATTTGTAAGGAAAAACTATCGATTTTTAGCACAAGATCAAATGAATTGTTTCCAACCAATGTTATAGATTCCGAGAATCCTGGGGGTTGGCATCCCTTGGTTGCGGTACGTCGACGATATTTTGTGTATCTGGCCCATGAATCGTGACCTGGATAACTTCCTCCTTCAGTTAAATGATCAAGTCCCCTCCATTAAGTTTACTTTAGAAGTGGAACAAGACAATTCAATCCCGTTTTTGGATGTGCGTGTACATAGGGAAAGCCCAGGTTTTAAGTTTAGTATCTATCGGAAAAAACAAACAATTTGTCCTACGTACACTTTTACTCGGGACATGACACCCCCACTAAGAAGGCCATTTTTTCTTCAATGTTTCTCCGCGCCCTTAGGATCGCCAGTCCGGAATACATCGATGCCGAATTAGAAAAAATCAACGGTATTGGAAGTGATCTGTGTTATCCATCTGCGTTTATGGAATCTTGTCTCAACAAGGCAAAACGAACTTTCTATCTTGTCAGTAATAACACTCGTACTTTGTCAAAAAATATTTTAGTACTTCCATTTTTCCCGGGCTTTTTAGGCATTGCTAATGTACTTAAACTTTTGGATATTACTGTAGTATTTTCATATAACAATATTGTGAAAAATATCATAGTAACAAATAGCCCTACCAATAATTCAGGCATTATCTATAAAATTGGTTGTAAACAATGTGATTTTTTACATAGGTCAGACGGGAAAGGATTTGCACACACGTATAAAACAGCATCAATATTCCGTTAGAACAGGACAGTCGTCCAGTGCCCTTTTTGTCCATTTGTCAGAGTTATCTCACTGTATTGATTGGAATAATGCTTCAGTTTTATTTCACTCTAGCAACATTGTTAATAGAAATATTCTTGAGTCTGCCAATATCCAACTTACAAATAACTTCAACATAAGCAAAGGTCTTTTTCAACTCGATCCTGTTGTTTTGAATTCCTTCAGAACAGATTTAGATAAGAAGGGTAGAACGCTAAATCTTTGGTAAACTTGTATGCCACTCTAATAACTTTTGTTTTTCAATTTATTTTTGTGTACATGAAGGGCAGAGTGCTAAAACCCGGGCAGATTTCCAGTATAAATTTGTATTTTTTTTTTTATAACATTGGTTGGAAACAATTCATTTGATCTTGTGCTAAAAATCGTTTTTTTTTTGGTTTTTTTTTTTACCATTGGTTGGAAACAATTCATTTGATCTTGTGCTAAAAATCGATAGTTTTTCCTTACAAATTTGTATGCCCCTCCCACAATCCTTTAATTTTTAATTTTATTTCTCCGTTATTGTATATATATATATATATATATATATATATATATAATTTTTTTTTTCTGTAACCTATACTGTATATAGGCTGTAACTCTTTATATACTTCAGTGTTCCTGAGGACGTCATTAGACGAAAGCGCTTGAGCACCATTCTGTGTTTCCTTTCCTTCGTGGTTTTATTCATCATATATATATATATATATATATATATATATATATATATATATATTGCATAACATAAACATAATTGTCAAGCAATCTTTTTCTGTTTATCTAAAAAGCCTTTAATCTTCTGTCTTTTAAAAAAATTGCATAACTTACCACTCTTTTCTGTTTATCCAAAATGCCTTTAATTTTTTTAACTACAAAACACACAGTATAATTAATGTAAAGAACGACGCTTGGTGCAGTGGTTAGCATATCCGACCAGCGATTGGATGATCCGGGGTTCGATTCCTGGGAGGTGCCTCATTTTTCATTTGCTCGTTCTTTCTCCTCATCTTCTGCGGACGCTCTTCTACACAAGCGTCGTTCTTTTTATATATATATATATATGCTTTGCATAACAATTCTCATGCAATCTTTTCTGTTTAGCTAAAAAGCCTTTAATTTTAAATGTTTTTTATAAAAGTTGCATAACACCATTCTTTTTTGTTTATCCAAAATGCCTTTAATTTTCAATGGCGTTTTAAAAAGTTGCTTAGCTTAAAAGAACTAATTTTCGTTTTTTATACGTTTTATTGACCACAAATGCTTCCTCTATGCTTTTAGGTGAAGGAAGGGAATTAATTATACTGCTTATAAAAGGCTTCGACATAATGAATTCATGATGCAGAATTTACATTAATTCTCTAAGGGGGGCTTCTACTATCATTGTTCCTTGGATGGGGGCCGCTGAAGTAAAAAAGGTTGGGAACCACTGGTCTATACTATACGTGTTATAATATTTATGTTTATGTATATCACTCCAGTATGCCTTTTTTATGTCCTATTGATTACTATGTATTTATATTGCCAATTTTTACCGACTCTTTAATTAATAGTCTTGGAGTCGTAGATTTGGGTATAGAATTGAGAAATCAAAAGCATAAATGTAGTCTTTTTTTTGGGGTTCTTTATTCTATCTAGATATTGGGTAGAATTATTGATAGACGAGTAACAATTAATTCCGGTTCCATTTTCTATCTCTTGATAGTATTTTATGAAATATTTTATAATTAATTCTAATCCTGATGTTACGTCTTGTGAGACTGGTTTCATAACGGACTGTTTTAAAGTTACTATGAATCGTAATTTAATGAGATACTTAAAAAGTTTTGGGACTGTATGTATATATACGGTTGGTATACATTATTCTCTCCCGTTAAATGTATATAAAATCTTGTTTTTAGATCATTATTGCCTGTATTAATTATAGTAATCCAGTTTTCACCGCCTTTGTATTTCTTAGCATCTTTGTCGTAATATAATTCTTTTCCAATTATTTCAACATATAGTTTTTTTACGTATAATAGCATAATTGTTAACTACTTTATCGATTGAACAAACAACGAACGTATTTTGCAAATTTATTATTTCCTTTTTAAAATCTTATAATAATTGTTTGAAATATTAATGTCGTAAATGTTCTTTGCGTTTCTTTGGGCATTCCATTTTGTGTTTATTTTGTTTTTATCGCATTTTTATAAGCTCGATATTCATCTACGCTTTTGCTTTCTTTCGTTGACAGATTACCTCCCTAATAACGTCATATTTTAGTTTATCGAACGTCATATCATATTTTGCTACTCCAAATTTAAATCCCTTTTTTAAAATTTTCCTTAAATGATTAATTTCTAACTATTTCTAAATTGTCCGTTAATGTGTCCATAATTTGGGTTTACGAACTCCTCATTCTCTTCATTACTGCAAACACATTTAAGTTGCATTATTCGTAAGGCTTTTTATTAGACGTTTATGAGTGCCTATTTCCAAATCCTATTTGATTTTCTATTTATATTGTAGACTGATCGAAGAATTTCGGAATACTATTGGCTGTTTTCTTGAAGTAATTTCGTAATGTTTTAGAATTTCGTAATTATTTAGAATTTTCGGTAAATATTTACGAGTGATATATAATTCAGCGTAACCAATATCATATAGGCTATTCAGAACATTAAAAGGATATACTCGTATATCGAATTTACTCGTACGAGCAAAATTCGCATCACGGAAGAACGAAATTACCAGTTATGCTTACATAATAATTTTGAAATATAATTGAACGTGCATGGAGCCATAGCTAACGTTTTCAGTACTTGTACATAGTATCCTCTAGATTATTCTAAAGTAAAGAATCCCCAAAAGGAATAAAGGAAGAAAAAGGAGCGAAACAATAATGAAGAGAGAGAAAAAAAATTAAGGGAAATAGTTGGGGGGAAAAAGCAGTTCCAGTCAGCACGGCAAAATCTTTTTTTATTATTTGGTATATTATTATTATTATTATTATTATTATTATATTATATTATCAAAGAGTGTAATTAATCCTGAAAGTAATAATACATAATTATTGATTGCATAAATTCATGAAGAATTACTGCATCCATAAATATGAACTTGAAACTAAAGATCGTCTTTCGACTAATAAGAGAAATGCTTGAGAGATTCTTCTGCCTTTAATCTGGTCAAGGATTCTTCACACGTATTTCGTTGCGGTCACTCGTCGCGAATAACGGTCATAATAACATCCAATTAAACTCGGTCTCTGTCCCTCATAAACTCGTAATTCGGTTCATTTTTGTGCGAGTAGAGAACCTCTTCACCCCGCACAGATTATGAATATTTAATGAAAGGGGAAGGAACAATACACAATGGAAGCTCAGGAGAGACTCACCTGCATAGTGATATCTGGTTTCTAGCGTATTTATGTGACGCGGGATGAGGTTAAATGATACACTCGTGTCTTATTATATGTATGTATGTATGTATTTATGTATGTATGTATTTGAACTTTAGTTTTATTACTTCATACGATGCGTTACAAAATAAATTTCATCAATCATTATCTTACCAACTTCATAGGCTGTATTTATGTATCATAAATATGTAATTTGTATTTATGTATCTTAAATATGCATCTTTTATGTAATTTTTTATACGTAATTTCAATTCTCTACTTTATGTATGGACTTTCATACCTTTCCTTGACAATATACTCTGGACTAATATAAATATAAAAAATATAAGATCCGCCGGTGCTACTATAGCGTGATTCCTACCGGTGACTTCGATACTATAGGGTGATTCCTACCCGTTTTGGTTCGAAACTACAGTACTATAGAGTGTGATTCCTATCCAAGGTATAAATGAAAATATAATAAATATAAAAATGCTATTTATTATTCAATTTTATTTATTTAAAAAATAGTTTCGGTGCTACTATAGTACGTGGTCTACCTACGATTGGTTAGGTTAGTCACGATATTTTCGTTAAAACTAACGAAAATATCATGACTAAACCTAACCAATCGTCAAGGGCGATGGACATTGGAACGTAAACAAGCAATTAGTAAACAAGGTAAGAAGCTATAATTAAAAGGTAGACCGCCGAATCGAGGTAGGAATCACGCTATAGTAGCACCGATCCGCCAATACAGAAGTTGGAAAGTGGCTGTTGTCACGTTCCTTTAAGTTCCTCAAGACTGTTTACTTTTATAAGCTATTTCTTCAACGCATATTTCGATAAGAGTACCTTAAGAGTACCTTTCACGTGTTGAGATAACTATTGTGATTATGGGTAAGGCTCTCTGACTGCAAATTTCATGAAAAGAAATATTTAGATCATTTCACTGATTTATAATTTATAAAATTTTAGTTAAAAAATTTATAATTTATCTTGACTTTTGCGCTAAATCGAGTGGGTGGCGCAAAAGTCAGAAGTCAAAGGGGCATCATTGCATAAATCATTAATTTTTTTAACTAAACACTTATAAATTATAAATTATAAATTTTTTAACTAAAAATGTATTATTCATTTAAAAATAGTGGCGACCATAGAACGGAAAAAGTCAATCTCTCTGGCTCCTTTGACTCCTGATTTTTACGCCACTCTCTCTCTCTCTCTCTCTCTCTCTGAGTTCATTCCCAATTTTCCATATATATATAATATATAGTTATTTGTTCATTCTCCCTCCTCATCTTGCGCGGAATGTTCTCCTATACAAGCGTCGTTCTTTACGTTAATTATACTGCGTATTCTTTGCAGTTGAAATGTGTGTGGTATATATATATATATACAGTATATATATATATATCACTGAAATGAACTAAAACATTCTTTTTACTCTATCAGAGTCTTAACTTTTGCATTTGAGTTAAATCCTATATACAAGAATATTAAAATGGATTATTTTAACATACAGTATATGTACAAATATACTGTGCATATACACAGACTTCATGTAACACATATATTCGAAAGCTCGCATGCATTTCACAACCTTTCAAGTTCTGTTCCAAATCATTTCGAATTTTCTATTTTTCAACTTTTCTTTCATTTTAACTCTTCAGGACGAATGGTACAAATTGGTAGCGTTTCAAATACACGCATTCATAACTTAACCTCTACAAACAATTCCGGCCTTAAAGGTCAACGCGTCTTCATTTTGCAACTTATTTTCCGGAATGAACGTTGGTCGTGATCAAATTTCAGCTTTGAAACTGCAAATACGATATTATTATAACTGTTAAGAACGCAATTGGTTTGTGTTATACGCATTTTAAAAGGCTGTTATAAATGCAATTTGCTTTTATTGTAAATATGTTGAATTTAGAAATTTGGATAAATGTTAATTCATTATATATAAAACACAATAAAGAAATTAATTACGTAATAAAATCTCTATTATTGTATTGTATAATATATGTATTTATACTATTTTTGAAATAATTCTAAGAGTAATGTACGCGAGTCATATAATTCATTATTTAAATTAATAAAAACAATTTTATATAACTATAACCCATAACAGTTATAATCAACCTGATCCAAACACTGAACAGTTGTTAACAATAAGCCCAGCTGGTTTGGATTATACGCTGATCCGCTGATCCTCTCATTTATCCATAATTGGACCACCTTCAAGAAAGGGGAACTGTAGCTTAATATTTGCAAAACGGTTTAGTTTGGCCTCATTAAAAGAAAACAGAAGCGTACATAGAAAACGGGTGTGGTTGATACGGGCAACTATGTTACCGGGATAACGGTGATAATAATAACTAGAAAGGGCTCGCTTCGCTCGCCCCTGACGCTAAATTGCTTTTTTAATGTTACACTACAGCGGGTTAAAAGATGACTTTAGTAGAATACCGCTAAACTACCTACAAATTTATTTTTGCTAGCAGCAAAGATGGTGAAGACTTCTGTTCTGTTCTCCTTATTCCCATAAGTGAAACACAGCAAAGACAACAGTCCAACTTTCGGCAGCACTGAGGTTCGAACCCACGATTCAAAGGTGTCTTAGCACTTCCTCCAGAACCGTAGTTACTATTAAAGATCTTGTGTTTTGAGAACATACACACACACACACACACACACACACACACACACACACATATATATATATATATATATATATATATATATATATATATATATATATATACAGGGTGGGCCGTAAGTTTCCATACATAGGAAAATTTATATACGTGCGTCGGTATTTGGATCAGCAGTTTCCGGATGCTTGGATTGGTCGGCGTGGTCCTGTGGAGTGGCCTCCCAGATCCCCAGATCTCACCCCCCTTGATTTCTATCTTTGGGGCACTTGAAGGCCATGGTGTATCAGGAAAAGATACGAGACATAAATCATCTAAAGGAACGTATCACCAACGCCATTACAAGCATAACGTCAACTGTGCTAATGCGTGTCATCAACAGTGGGGAACACGTATTGAAATGTGTTTTCAAAACAATGGCAACCATGTAGAGCATATTATATAAATAAAAATGGTTGTCCATAAAAAAAATGTTTATTTTTCCTATGTATGGAAACTTACGGCCCACCCTGTATATAATATATATATATTATATATATATATATATATATATATATTATATATATATATTAAACCACAGGAGCTATTGAAGAATAGGGACCTCAGCCTTCTTTAGTTAGGCTTATAAGGCAAACTAACGAAAATATCACGACCTAACCTAACCAATCATTAGGTTAACTGTACGCCCTTGACGATTGTTAGGTTAGGTCATGATATTTTCGTTAGTTAGCCTTATAAAGCTAACTAAATAAGGCTGGGGTCCCTATTCTTCAATAGCTCCTAACCACCTAGCTCTATAGCAATATTATAGTAAATAGCCAGTCCAATTTTAGATTTAATATTTAAAAAATGGAAACTTTAATTTTCAGACAATGAATGTCAATGAATAAAAATGAATGTGCTTAGATCATTCGGGATGTGATGAATGGACTTTCGCCATTAAAATGTTTACCATTCATCATAAATAATGTCTGTTTAACTTCGCAAACTTTGTTTTGACAGTGAGACAAAGCAATGAATATAATAACAGGAACAAAAGCTTCATTCAACAACGATATTGATCAAAGCGAGAATTATTTCACATCAGAATCGATAATGACAAGTGACATTCAGTTTGAACTCTAACGTTGACTAAACACATCGTAAAACAAATATTTATATGATAGATATATAGATAGATAGATAGAGAGAAAGGGAGAAAGAAAAAGAGAGAGAGAGAGAGAGAGAGAGAGAGATTATGATGACTGCATATACATGTCCGCCTATTAAAAAATAATCTGATTAAATGTTCAAAAGAATACAAACACGATGCATATGTTTTATTCTCTGGCGTTAATTTAGTCAGTTAACATTTGTTAATATTTTCGTAAAAGATAAAAAAAAAAGATTAAAAAAAAATATATATATATATATATACAGGGCTCGAATTGAATCCCCCTTGTTATCTAAATAAAATACGCTTTAACAACAATCTAATTTTTTACTAAAACACAGAAAGTAAAATAAAATATCTCTGTATTACGTGTTTTGGTTTACTGAAAGACGAATATATTTATAAATTTTTATTGTGTGATTTAATTGATTTCAAATATATATTCTATGGTCATATAATGTGTTGTGATTAAGAGAAGGGAACAGGGGGCGTTAATTGTGATTAAAATGGATTTTATCATGGTATTTCAAAATATAAGGTCCGAGTTAGGTGTCATAATTTAATTTCAGGAAAAAATATGGAAATCACTAAAAACGTTTCACTCAACTGATCATTTTGCTGAATATCTTTACCTGAAAAGTCGCCAGAATGTAACATTATACAGTTACATTTTTTAAAATCTTCATGGGGGCCATGCTCCCGGATCCCCCTACCCTACCCACCCTCACCACCATCCCCCTTGTTAAACTTTTACAATTCGACCACTGTGTGTGTGTATATATATATGTCTGTCATTATATATATATATATATATATATATATATATATATACAGGGCTTTTTTGTGACGGTACGCACCGGTACGGCGTACCGGCACCTTTTTTGAATAATTAATTCGTACTCATTGGGATATATATATATATATATATTATATATATATATATATATATATATAATATTTAGGAGAATCCAATGACAAGGAGAAATGTAAATGCCATGAAAAGTCTTCTTTAATGCGCAACGTTTCGAGCAAATACGCTCAT
>JAJOZX010000597.1:0-7500 GCA_023014485.1 Bathynomus jamesi
TCTCCAGAGTAAACCAAAGCGGTTTTCTGACACCTTTATTTGAAGTAAATTACATTTTACAATGATCCTTCCCAAATTAGAAGCGCGCGCGCGCACACACAGTTACCAAAACCTCACTCTGTGTAGTTTGTGTTTGTGTAGGTTGGAAGTTTCGTCTCAGTCTCTTCAATTGGACGAAGAACGTAAAACGGAATACTGCTAACCAATCAAAGGTTGGAAGTTGTTGTCGTACGTGTCTTCTATTTTGTTCAATCATTAAATGGCAAGTAAATTAAAATATAAATACTATTACAGTTAACGCCATTTTATTGTTTGTATTTACAATTTAGTTACCTGAAGTTTGTTGGCTAGAAAGTAAATGGATTAGCTTGTTGTCGAACAAGGACTTAATTTTGTTTTATATTGGAATCTTCTTAGTTCGATAGATTTACAGCAACGAAAAATGTGTAAGTAATATTTCATTTATAACTTATGAATAGTAGGCTATAGTGTGAGTGAAGTCTGTATTAGTTTTTTTTGCATTTAATTGTACGTATAAAGGCTTATTGCCAGCATATTACGAATGAGATAGTTTTAGAAGGGGAAGTATGCGATTAATTTTTAATTTCGGTTAATATTAAGTTTCACGGAAACCAGATTACCTTAGGTAGTAGGTACTTGTTTTAGATGGGTTAGTTATTTCTCACGTGACCAGTTTTGACCAATCTTTGCAATAAAATTCAACTTTGTGAGAAACTGTTCTCCGTTAAGCTTAATATTTACTTTTTTTTTTGTAGTGTAATTTGGTGGTCGAATAGGTAATCCTTCACAATACGATTCGAGGTTTTTAAAAAATTAACGTTTAACATTTATATAGTATGTATTGAGGTGGTGTTTCCGTTAGTTTTAACGAAAATATCACGACTTAATCTACAATCGTCAAGGGCGTACAGTTGACCTATCTGGGCATGATTGGTTAGGTATATCAAAGTTTATATGTATGTATGTATATATACTCAAACATTTTTGGTAGAAGTTGCTTAAAATTAATTTAAACCTATATGAAAATTTAATGGATCGGTTAGATTAAGGCGTGATATTTTCGTTAAAACTAACGAAAACATTACTACTAAATACACACTTGATAAATGTTAAACTCGTTAATTTTTAAAAAAAATCTCCAATCGTATTGTGAAGGATTACTGTATTATTTTATCGTATACAATAAATATTGTATTAAATCTAAGTTATTGTAAGCTTACACTTTAATTGGGCAGCGAATATTCCTTATTTGGTTTTATTGCGGAACTTTAAACAGTTAACTAATTTTGTAGTAACCTATTGTGCAATATTATAGTTTGTTTGGGATAAAGACGCTTACAAGTTCTCCAAAACTAACGAACCAAAATTTTAAAAGCTTAATGTAGTCAAAGGTCACTGATAAATTTTAAATATTTAAGTTTAGATTCATTTTTATGGTAAAAAAATGTCGTTGAAGCTGGTCTGATTTGACCTAATTGGTTGTTAGTTGTAGGTAAGGTATTCGAGTGGTAGAAATCGGATTCTATTTTTCTTTAATTAGAGAATAAATTTTTTGATACTGTATTATCTGCTAGTAAGAAAGTCGTGTCTTCCTCCTCTAAAAATGAACTCCAGTATTTATTAATAATTACCTAATACCGATTAAATTTAATATTTTTCGAAACAGACTAACATAACTGCTTATGGTTGAAGTGGACGCATTCCTGAAATATTGAACTCTGAAGAAATTGAATATTTAAAAATCCTACAGTTAAGACAATTCCGATCTTTCCAGTTCTCATAAACCGAATTTGTTTAAAAGTCAGTTGGGTAGGGTAAGAGAGTCGGGCATTTCAGAGTTCAACCCGAAAATCATATGCCCTACTTAAAGGACAATAAGACTCATTTTAAATACTTTTAATATAATCCATAACTCAAAACTAATCTAGAGTCTTTTTACATCGACAAAGTCGAATAAAGTAATCTTGCAAATTTTTTGTCCTGAAATTTTAATAAAAATGCGTCAAATTGCAAGAGTACCATTCGGATCACCTGAAGATCAGGGCCCCCAGCTTTCTTTAGTTAGCTTTATAATCCTTGTAAGGTTAACCAATGAAAATATCACGGCTTAACCTAACCAATCGTCAAGGGTGTACAGTTGACCTAACGATTGGTTAGGTTAAGTCAAGTCGTGATATTTTCGTTAGTTAGCCTCATAAGGCTAACGAAGGCGGGGGTTCCTGATCTTCAGGTGATTCTATCATTTTAATTGTACACTTCAACTTTTTCTGAAGTGTTGCAGTGTGGCTATTTTAGAAAGATAGGCTTTTTACTTTTTAAGCAAATTTGTTAATTAGTTTATAGTTTAAAGGTAATTTTATGGGTCAGATTCGGTGTTCAGGAATCTGATTATTGGGTATTCTTGAAATTTTATAATACAATAATTGTAATATACAGGTTGTGTTATAAGCCCATCTCATGGGAAAGTTTTTAAATTAAATTTACTGAAGTTAATACATTAGAACTAAAAGTGTTCAAATTGATGTCTTGTTTTTGGGCCAAAAAGTCCCCAAAACGACAAAGTTGACCATTTGTTTTAGTTTTAATGTATTACTTTATTAAATTTAATTTAAAAACTTTCCCACGAGACCTAACTTATAGGACACCCTGTACATGATCGGTTGATGAACCAGGAATCAGTCTTGACGACCTCGTATTTTATCTTGTCCTCCAGTTTTCCGGTCCCGTTTTTAATATTCTTTTGTGCTAAAGTTTCTCTATTTTATGTGAAAGGACGAAACAAGATGCCCAAATTTCATTCGGTTAATGGAAATTTTCACTTTAACGTTTTTTTCTGGTCCTGTTCTATAAAACTTTATTACAGTAATCCAACTTTGGACTTGCTTCATGGCAAAATATCGATATTTATCTTGAACAGAGTAAGAAAATTACTTTTTTGGAAAGGAAAGAGGTTAAGTATTGTGAATATTTTCTTCTAGAACATTCTATATAATCCCATAGAGAATAGCTGAAATTTACAAAAAAAAAAATTTCATTTGTTTGTGGGCAACTCTGGACTCCGGGGGGCAATAAGGGCCAATGACAAATTTCACTAAATGTCGGATATACATATCTTCAGGTGTGCTTAAACATTACAATTAAACGCGAGGCCAATGTCAAATGTCATGTAAACCGTTAGTTTGCTTTCTTCAATTCTTTCTTAGCCACTGTCAAATTAGCAGTTCACTCTTTAGTGCCACTTTCCAAAAATGTTTTTACTTTGGCTACTTTTGCATTCGCGTCCAGAATTAATCTTTTGTTGAAAAGAATTAGATGGTCGTATTTGTTAAAAACTATTTTGACGTGACACCTCATTTGAAACTTAATCATTGCGTACATCATTTTCATGAATTAGAATTTTTATTTAATTTAGTAAAATTTAATGTTTTGCAATTTGCATTCCAGTTATAACTTTGTACTAAATAAACAGTTCTTTTTGGTATAGGGATTTTTAGCTGTTGAGGTGGAGTAAAGTGCAATTAGAATAATCATTACAATTTCTGTACTTGGTGAAAGCATTTGCTCGTAAAACTTAAATATTAAATTTAACTTCTTTCCGCGATTTTGTATATTCATATTCTAAAGTATTTTACACGTTTGTAATTCTGTAGTGAATTTTTTTTTATCTGAATTTCACTTTTTCCCGATTTTTCACTCGTGATAATTCAAACTAAACATTTTAAATTCAAGTTTGAATGTTGCACTTAAGTTTAGGGTGGTCATGTTGGATTGGTTGGTAGTGGTATGGTGTACAGGCTCGTATCCGGAGGGGGGGGGCAGGAAAGGTCCACTTTTGTAATCATAGTTATAACTTGATGCGTTATGTATAACATCATTTAATAAATAAACTTGCTTTTTTTTTTTTTTAAACTTTACAAAGTACTCTAAACTTTAAATCCCCTCCGCAGTCACTTGGTCGTTGCACCCAAAAGGTCCACTTTTCTAAAATTTTGACCCCCCCCCCCCCCACCAACCTTCTTGGGACGTCCTGGCTACGGGAATTGGTATGGTATTTCTAAAATAACTTGGGGCAGGTCACACGGCAAGTGAGAAGAATTTCACCAACATGTTGCTCGCATGAAAGTGGTGTGTGACCTGCGTAAGAATACATTTCTTTAGATTTTTAGCTGACGTGAATTTCGTTTGCAATTTTTTTTTTTTTTTTTTTTGACCAGGGATAACGTGAGGCTATAATTTCTGGGATGGTGGTGATCCGACTACCAACTCGTTGTAGGAAGATGGGAGAATGTGTTCAAACTCTAAGCCAGACCTATTTATTGAGTTTGCCAAAGGACAGGCGAATAATAGTAAAATTAGTTAAAGTATACTAATTACTGTACTGCATTTAGTTTGAAGAATCGTGATTAGTTTTGTGAAGTCATCCAATCACTTCATATTGTTTACGTGAAGATACTTTTAACTTTAAAGATTTCGTAGTTCTTTATCAAATGTTGTCTTTGTATATCGATGTTGTTAACTGCCTTCGTAGCACATCGAGGAGATAACGGTCACTTATTTTAATAAATGCTTGCGTGAGTTTCATTTCCTACAGAATAAATTTCTCATCTTCGAAGTCCTTGAAATCAATATTGGATCTGATTTTCGTAAAACTTCACTTCGGGAGGGGAAGTTTTCTGATAACGGGTGGGTTATACTACTACTGGATGAGGACAGGGCTCTATCAGTAAACTTAACGGCTTGGACAGTATTTCTTTGGGAAGTGCGATGGCTCAGTGGTTTGAGACAGGAACAAATTCCGCTACCTTGTGGATTTAAAGGGCTTCGAAGACCAAATGAATTCTGTAAGATTTTTCCTTATAGATAGCAACCCTGACCTTTCCAAAGAACCTAACGAAAAATTGGAATTAAGGGTCCCAAGTAAAGTTAATTTTTTTTAAGACCCCGAAAGTTTTTTTTTTTTAATAATAATAATAAATAATAATAATATAAATAAATAAAAATATAAATAAATAAAAAGGTTTCGGCACAGAACGCGGAGGTAATTTCAAAGCCAAGGTATAAAACATTTTGTTCGTATAATATACTGTTCATAAAGATCGTATTCAAAGGAGTTTCTTCATATATACCCTTATTTTTAATTCACATGATGGAACTTCAATCACTCTAAACCAAGTGGCAAATATATAAAACAAAATAAAAATATCCCGAAGAATTTTTTTTTTTCCTCGCCTCTCCATCGTCAGAAGTTGATCCAAATCTGGACGCACCGATTTTTCATTAAGAATGCGATCACACTGGTATGGAGGTACGTCATACGAATCTTCTTTAGATTCTAATTTGTCGTACTGTTAACCACATTCCAAGATTATGCAAATCTTGGAGAGGGGTCGGGGTTGGGGTGACATTTCCTGTGGGTTAGATTAAGGTAGTCAGTGTCTATATTTAAGCAGTGAATATTAATTTGCATAATTATCATGTATTAGTACAACTAAGAAAGCGAAACGTGGATAAGTTGCACAGCTGGTGATACTAGCAATCCCACCAGAGATGAATCCTATTACAGGGCATCGTTCATGCAGGGATCGGAAAAGGAACCCTGAAGTGTGGCCGATTTAATACTAAAAAAAAGTTTTCGGCGACTGATCTCGTATAGTTTTGGTTGACAACACACACTGGAAGGGTTAACTCTCACCGATAACAAATTTGAGCTAGTTCCCCTGTCGGTAGTGGCGGTTCCTCATATGGGCAGCCGCACAGGGCGGCATTTGTGGAGGGGCGGCATGAGCGCCTGCAAAAAAAATAAGAATAAGAATAAATAAATAAAGAAATAAATAAAAAATAAAATAAAATAAATAAAAGATCAATAAATATATTTTTATTAATAAAAAACCATCTATTGCATTTTCCATAAAAGACCTAAACAATGCAAAATGCTTCCAGATTAATATTATTGGGAATAAGAATAAAGGCCCATACTTTAACATATGTAGTGGTTGATGCTGCAACATCAGCCATGCAGGAAAGATTTTCCACGTTGGAAATTGTGGGAGAAAAGTTTGGAGTGCTGACACATTTCCAAAATCTCACATTTGAGGAGCTGACAGAACAATGTGTGAACCCTAGTACTACACTACACTTTAAGGGACAATCTGACTTGGATGGCAGAGAGCTTGCACAGGAGCTGAAGAACTTGCCTGACTTGCCATCAAAGACCATATCCTTGCTTGAACTGCTGACATTTATCCATGAAAGGGAGCTCTCTGAAATATATCCAAATTTGTGGACTGCTCTCAGAATTGGTCTTACTCTTCCAGTCACTGTTGCTGAAGCAGAGAGGAGCTTTTCAAAGCTGAAGCTCATCAAATCCTACCTGAGGTCAACTATGTCACAGGAACGCCTTACCGGTCTGGCCATCATCAGTATAAATCATACAATTGCTGAGCAGATTTCATATGATGATTTAATTCATGACTTTGCATCAAGGAAGGTAAGAAGAGTCAGGCTTTAGATGGCAGTTGTGCAATTTATTTTGTTTCTTGTTCAAAGTGTAGCATAATAATTACCCTCTTAAGTGTCTTATTCTATTTATGTGATAGAGCATTTGTACAATTTAGAAATTTGATTCTCTAGTTTATTTATGGCAGTTGTGCAATTTAATTTGTATTTTTCCTGTTCATAGTATCATAATTACATTCTCTTAAGTGAGTTATTCTATTTACGTGATGAAGGATTTGTAAAATTCAGAAATTTGAGTCTTTGTTTTGGTTCTGAAGTTCCAACAATTAGTCCAATAAAAAATTACTTTGTGAAAGTGTTATGTCTGTCCTTTATTTTGGGGGGATTCGAATGTGTGTGTTGGCGAACAGGGGGGGGGGGGCGCTGAAGGTGAGGTTCGCCCAGGGCGTCATGTAAGCTAGGACCGCCACTGCACAGCTCACTTCCAATACCGTTGATATTTTCCAATTCGGTATAGATGTATTCCGGACTGGCGATCCTAAGAGCGCGGAGAAACCTTGAGGAAAATAGCCTTTTTAATAGGGGTGTCATGTCCAGAGTAAAAGTGTACGTAGGACAAATTGTTTTTTTTTTCCGATAGATACTAAACTTAAAACCCGGGCTATCCCTATGAACACGCACATCCAAAAACGGGATTGAGTTGTCTTGTTCCACTTCTAAAGTAAATTTAATGGAGGGGGCTTGGTCATTTAACTGAAGGAGGAAGTCATCCAGGTCACGATTCATGGGCCAGACACACAAAATATCGTCAACGTACCGCAACCAAGGGATGCCAACCCCCAGGATCCTCGGAATGTAAGTAATTTCAAAAAACTCCATATAAATATTGGAGAGAAGGGGGCGACAAAGGGTTGCCCATGGCCATCCCAAAAACTTGTTGATAATGCTCGCCATTGAAAGTGAATTTACAATCCTTGATACAAAGCTTAATAAGTTCCAAAACAGTGTGTGCAGGTAATGGCA
>JAJOZX010000597.1:12500-62500 GCA_023014485.1 Bathynomus jamesi
CTGCTGGGAAGAGTGGAGGCCAATTTTCGTAAACGCCTTATATAATTTTCGGTACATGATTATTATGACATGAAATGCTATGTTCTTACGAATGTTGTTCTACCAATATATTTTCTTTACAAAAATAAATATCATTTTCCTGATTATTCCAAAAACACCTGGTTCCCGTGCCCCACCCTGTATATAGTGTATGTATATATATATATATATGTGTATGTGTGTGTATGTATGTATATGTGTATGTATATGTATTTATATTTGGTTATGAGGGTATACATGTGTAGTTGTATTATTTGTAATTTTTCCAATTTATATTTAGTTTTATTTCTTTATTCTTTTGTGACCTACCGGTTTTTCAGACAATAATTATAAAAACCTTTGGTAATTTTTTTCCCTTATATATATATATATATATATATATATATATATATATATATATATACAGGGTGGGCCGTAAGTTTCCATACATAGGAAAAATTAAACGTTTGTTTTTATGTTTCAGATACCCTAAGAATATGCGTTTGACGTAAGATCTTGTTTACTGATTGAAGCAAATTTTTACGTCAATGGAGAGGTTAATCGGCAAAACCTACGTTATTGGAGTAATGCTAACCTTAACTGGCTGAGTCCGACGAAGATGCAAGGTGCCGGTAAAGTGATGGTGTGGGCCGGGATATGGGGTGACAGAATTATTGGACCAATTTTTGTCAGTGGAAATCTTAATGCCGAAAGGTATCTTAACATGTTGCAAGAAGAGATTTTCCCATCCCTGCTAAACGAGGAAGGTAACTTCCCAGTTTACTTCCAGCAAGATGGAGCTCCACCTCATTATGGTCTTCACGTGCGTCGGTATTTGGATCAGCAGTTTCCGGATGCTTGGATTGGTCGGCGTGGTCCTGTGGAGTGGCCTCCCAGATCCCCAGATCTCACCCCCCTTGATTTCTATCTTTGGGGGCACTTGAAGGCCATGGTGTATCAGGAAAAGATACGAGACATAAATCATCTAAAGGAACGTATCACCAACGCCATTACAAGCATAACGTGAACTGTGCTAATGCGTGTTCATCAACAGTGGGGAACACGTATTGAAATGTGTTTTCAAAACAATGGCAACCATGTAGAGCATATTATATAAATAAAAATGGTTGTCCATAACAAAATGTTTATTTTTCCTATGTATGGAAACTTACGGCCCACCCTGTATAATATATATATATATATATATATATATTATATATATATTGCGTTTATATTTCGTATATACAGTGAACAAAAAAAGTATTGAACACACTAAATGTATTAAATAAATTACAACATGAGGCTACGATCTTTGAGGCCTAAAATAAATATTACATACCGCATGGTGAACTAGTAGGTGTATTTTAAGGTTTATAGAATCAAACCCACAAAAGTTATGTTAATAAAATATGCGAATGCAAAAAATGTATTTGAACGGAACAAAAAAGTATTTGAACACACTAAATTTATTAAATAAATTGAATGCACTGCATACTGTACACAAACTTTAATATTTCGTATGAAGCCCTTTTGCATCTATCACAGCCTGGAGTCTTCGTGGCATGGATTCTACCAAACGTTTCGTCGTTTCAGTCCCTATTTCGGCCCATTCCTCTTGAAGGACAGTCTGTAGATCTGCTTTGCTTGAAAATTTACGTTTTCGTACTTTAGATTCCAAAATACTCCATAGATTTTCGATTGGATTCAGATCCGGGGATTGGGGTGGGTTATAAGTCTCCGACGGACGTTGTAGAGTAACCATTCTGTAGTTATTCGAGCAGTGTGTTTGGGGTCGTTATCATGTTGGAAACATAGGACTCCCTTAGCCCCAGTTTGTCAACACTTTCCAACAAATTATCACGCAAAATATTAATATACTTCCGAGCATCCATTGTTCCATTTATAAAGGTTAACTTTCCAACATCTTTCGAGGCCATGCAACCCACACCATTACATGGCCGCCTCCATGTTTAACAGTAGCTCTAGTGTTCTTACGATCTAAGGCAATATTCTTCTTTCTCCAAACGGTTTTGCAGCCATCACTTCCAAACAGATTGAACTTGCTCTCGTCGCTGAGCACAATGCAATTCCAGAATTCCTTCGGCATGTCGAGATGTTTCCTTGCAAAGTCGAGTCTCTTCTGTCTATTCGCTTCACTGATGTAGGGCTTTCTTCTTGGAGTTCTTCCTCTGAATGCGGCCTTGTGCAAGTAATTTCTCACAGTCTGAGGTGTAACAACTGTCCCGGATGTTGATGCAAGATCCGTCGATAAAGTTTGGCTACTAACGAAGGGATTTTTCTTCACTTCTCGGCAGAGTAGCCGTCTATCCCTGGCAGTGAGCGACTTGGGTCGTCCAGATCGACGTCTATTTTCAGTTGAACCAGTCGAAATCGTCTTGTTTACTACATAATACACTGTAGAAGGGTTTAATTTAAGTAGTTTCGCAATTTCACGGTAGCTGTGTCCTTCATTTCGTAGAAACACTATGTTTTCGCGGACAGTTAACGACAATTCTGTTTTCTTGGGAGACATTGCACTTCGATGTGTATCAGAGGTATCCCAGCACTCAAATGACGTGTAGGATTGAGTATTACTCATATTGGTTCGGGTGATAGTTTGTTGGACTTGATCTAATGTTTGTAGGAGTATTGTTTTACTGCTTGTGTGGGACCGAGTAAAGCCGTTCAAATACATTTTTTGTATTCGCATTTATATTATTTTAACATAACTTTTGTGGGTTTGATTCTATAAACCTTAAAATACACCTACTTCTTCACCATGCGGTATGTAATTATTTATTTTAGGCCTCATAAAGATCGTAGCCTCATGTTCAGTGCTGGACTTACCTATAAGCTAAATAAGCTATAGCTTAGGGCCACACCCTCGGGGGCCTCATTTTTTTAAATATATTTTTATTTTATCATTAGTTTTTATTCTTTAACACTAATTCATCGAAAATTATATATATATATATATATATATATATTATTTTTTCTTTATCATTAACATTAATATAAAAAATAATTATTTTAAATTTTTTTACCCGAATTTTTTTTAGAGAAGGGCTCAAATTTCATATAGCTTAGGGCCTCAGCAGGTGAAAGTCCGGCCCTGCTCATGTTGTAATTTATTTAATAAATTTAGTGTGTTCAAATACTTTTTTTGTCCACTGTATACCTTATATATGTTGTATAAATTTTTATAGTTCTTTATATATCATCTAGGCATCATTTTGTTTTCCAATTTATATTTACTTGTACTTTTTTATTCGTTTGTGACCACAGTATGCATGATTCAGACAATAACTAAAAAACTTTGGTAATTTTTCCCTTATAAATTTGCGTGCCTCTTAAAATTTATTTTTCAATTTATTATTATTATTATTATTTTTTTTTTTGTTTATTTCTTTATTTCTTTGTGACATATATATCAATTTGGCATCATCTATTAAATTGATTGTAAACTTTCCTTTTGAGCTTGAATTTGTAGACCACTTATAATTTTTGGTTTTTTATCTGTTGGTTTATTTCTTTATGGTTATTTAGGCTGTGACGTATATATCACTAAGGCATTATTTTGTAATTTTTTTTTTTTCCAATTTATATTTATATTTATATTTATATTTATTTCTTTATTCTTTTGTGACCTATTTCATAAACGAGCCATTTGAATTTATGTTGAATTTCGGCCAAAATGCTAAAAGTGTCATTTTCCCATACAAATGTGTTTGCTCCTCCCACAATTTTTTCTATACTTACTAATAAATATATAAATATATATATATATAATGTTTATTTTTGTAACCTATATATTGCCTTGAACTCTCCTTTCACTCCAGTGTTCCTGAGGAGGTCATTAGACGAAAGCGCTTGAGCACCAGTCTGTGTTTCTTTTCCCTTCGTGGTTTTATTCATCATAAATATTTTTCACGTGTCACTTTCGTGAAATAATTTTCATATATATATTATAGGTCGTCCGATAAGTGAGTGGCGATTCTACAGTATGTCAGTTAGCATAGTGTACTAATATCTTTGATATCTAATAATGTCTATGCTTTTTTCAATTAAGCTAGCTTCACATGAAATCCAAATTTTTAATTTTACAGAAATAAACATGAATTACTGCAAAATTAAAAATTTGGATTTCATGTGAAGCTCGCTTAATTGAAAAAAGCATAGACATTTATTAGATATCAAAGATATTAGTACACTATGCTAACTGACATAGAATCGCCACTCACTTATCGGACGACCTATATATAATATATATATATATATATATATATAACGACGCTTGTGTAGAAGAGCGTTCCGCACAAGATGAGGAGGGAGAACGAATTTTATTTTACTATTTTTTATTTTATTCATATTTTTAGAATGGATAAAATGTTTTCTTTTTTAAGAATATAATATCGTAAACAGTTTTTTAATATCCATTTAATAGTACCGTAATGATCAAGCTATCACCTTATGGAAATAGTATTTATTAAGTATTTAATATTTATATATATTTTATTTTGAAGATAATAGCGCTCAGAGAAAAGTTTGCACAATTTTTCACCATGAATCTAAATGTACGCACGACGAACATTTCTTGTGCACACGGACTAAAAAAAAATTAGAGGGAACATTGGTGGTAGGGCAATTAATGATGAAGATAGAGGTAAAATCCAGGGTGAGCTGAACAAAATCGTTGATTGGTCAGCCACATGGCAAATGAGATTTAACCCTTTGACGACCAGTATACGTTTTCTTTGAACTTAAAAGTTTAAGTTTTATTGTGTTTTACAATTAGATATTAGTAACTATAGTCACTTAAATGACCCATTTGTTAATTTTCCGACAACTATAAACATGTAATGTATTTGTAGAAACGTTGCATCATTGTAAAAGGGTGTCAGGAAATGATTGCCCCCCCCCCCCCTGTACAGAAGAAACTGAAAGGAATAGAAAAAAACAGACAAAACCACGCGAAAGAGCGTTTAATTTTGAATAAAAAACACTTGTTTTAATATCGGGTGTTGCCCCCATTTGCAGTTCTGACGGCCATTAATCGACGGGGGTATGATCCCAGAAGTGTCTCAAAGAGATCGGTATCATGACTCATTTCTTCAAGGACTTCGTTGATCTTTGCAGTCATAATTTCTGTTGAATACCGATTCTGAATGGGTAGTTCCAGCATTAAGGACTCCACCCGATCCTTCATGATGGATCCGACATGTTCACAGACATTAAGATCGGGAGAATTGCCAGGCCATTCATTATTTCCGAAAAATCAGTTATTGTCCTTAAGCAGTTGTTGAGTCGCAAGTGCTTTCATACAGGGGGCTTTGTCGTGAAGAAAGGTTGCCTGTTCAACATCCAAAACACACTCGGGGTCTTTCAAAAACGGAATTACATGTTGGGCTAAAATTACATTTCGAAAATAAAGCCCATCCCAACTGGTTCCTCTTGGTTTGATAACCCAGATGAGCTTCCGAATAGAGAACATAATGAAAACACTCACACATGCTGGATTTTTTACTATTTCTCGATACTTCTGGTCGTCTGGGACTTCATCAGGAGTTGTTGCCCAAACCCGATCATTCTGAAAATTTGGTTTTCTGGAGACATAAACGAAGAATTCATCGCTGACAACCAAGTGAAGGAAATCGTCTTCCGTCCATTCCTCAAGATAATCACAAAACCATAGCCGATCTTCAATATTAAGATCACTCTTCCGTGGCTTAGCTATTTCATGCCAAGCACTCAAGCCTTGGCGAACTCGAAATTAATGCATAAGTTGCCGATTGACTATCTTACCACGACGGATAAGTATCTCTTTCGCTACCTCAGAGCAGCTCTTCTTTCGGCGCCGTGATGCAGCAAGCACAATGTCTTTCGATTCTTGAGATAATTTCTCCGGTCTTCCTCCTCGAAATTCTGTTTCACAATCTTCAGGATTCTTATTCCAATTCCTTTTGACAAAGTCTTCTGATCTTTTTAATCTCTCAGCCACCCAGTTTCGAGTTATGAAAGTTGCACCAGCTTCCTTTGCTTCACGAAATGTGACAGCTCGAATGCGGTCAAGAACTCGCTTTTTCTCTGAATCGTTCAAAATAGATGATGCCATGGTTTCTGTGGGGAAAAAAATGGTAAGAATTAAAATCACAGGAATAGAATATAATGGTTTTTATTCAGATTTTAACGCTCTTTCAAGTGGTCTCGCCGGTTTTTATCTATCTCTTCTAGTTTTTGCTCTACAGGGGGGGGGCAATCATTTCCTGACACCCTACAGACCTTTACAAGTTTACGTAGATAATTAACTAAATGCCAGGGTCACCAGCGCCCAAATACTAGATTGGCATCCAGCACTGCGGCGCAAAATTAATTTTCATAAAAAAGGGAAGGACTGATTATAAAATCATCAATATGAATTTTGCATTTTATTGACAACAATTAATAACTATATGCAACAATTATTTATAAATGCAAAGGGGATTTTTACCCGTAGCAACTTTGATGGACATATAAATGCGAGATTAAATAATGGCCCGTTTAGCTAATATATAACAGTCTGCAAATAATACTGATAATAATAATAAATATGTAATAATACAAATTATAATAGTACAAATGATATGTAACACTAATAGCCACAATGACAACCTTGTCACGAAGAACCTTTGCTTGCTGGCGCCGTGTTTTCAAATAATCATGTGTAAACGCGGCGTCCTTTGTGTTGTTGTACATAAGCTTGTTTTTACTATACAATTTTACCAACAAGCCAAAATAATCCTTAAAAGCCAATTCATGTCTAGTCACACCACACTGAATGCTTGAGAATTAAATTTGATCACTGGACATGTTTAACTTGTATTTATTTATTTATTTAGATTTAAATATTTCACTCATGCCAATTTGTGGCAGTTTTCACTAATAAAAAATAATCTTGTGGTACAAGGCATTACAAGTACTGCCCCCCAAAAACATGGTTGTCAGGGGTAAAAAAAAAAAAAACACTTAAATGTCAAAGCGCACTGGCTTACGAATGACTCTTCCAGAACGAGTCATTGTTTGCTTTTGGACGGCAATATCCTGCAGCACTGGTTCTGAAGGCATGGATGGTGCTACAGGTGCAGTAGGGACATTGGGGGAAGGGGATTCTTGGTGCCTGTGCAATGGGGCCACTGGCTGGTTCAAAGACAGTTGGTTGCGATAATGAAGGAGAATTGGAAGAGGGATGATAGATTGTTGTACCCTCGGATGAGGTGGTGGTACATAGGATTTAGGAAGGGTAGATTGCTGTACCTGTATATGAGATGAAGGTACAGAAGATTGAGGAGGGATAGGTTGCTGTACCTGTATTTGAGGTGGAGGTACAGAAGATTGAGAGAGGATAGGATCTTTTGTTGGAGAAAAATCAAGGTATGCTGGTTTCAAGCGGTCCACAGAAACGGTTTCACGCTTGCCCACCTTGTCAATGATGAAAGTTTTGGGTCTACGGTCTAGCACAAGGAAGGGACCATCATAGGGACAGTGAAGAGGGTAGCGGTGAGCATCATGTCTCAAGAAAACATGTGTGCAAGTTTGTAAATCAGGGGAAACGAAGGTAGTTTGTGAAGTGGAAGTTCTAGGTGCTGTGGGACGAATTTGCTTCATAACAGAGCGTAATGTCTTGATATACGAAGCAGGATCACATGTGGGGTTAATGGGTGTAGATGTGAAAAATTCTCCGGGTAACCGGAGTGTGGTACCGTAAACTAATTCTGCTGCAGAGCATGCAAGATCAGTCTTCAGAGCAGTACGAATTCCGAGTAGGATTAGGGGTAGCCTGTCCACCCATGTAGTAGATGGATCAGTGGCTCGCAAGGAACTTTTAAGTTGACGATGGAAGCGTTCTACCACCCCATTGGATTGCGGGTGATAGCTTGTTGTTCTGATGCGCTCAGTCCCAAGAAGGAGCATGAGTTCCTTCCATAAGGCCGATTCAAACTGAGCACCTCTGTCTGTGCAAATGGTTGCAGGTATTCCAAAACGGGAAACCCAACATGAAACAAAGGCATGAGCTACTGCAGAAGCAGTACAAGAAGTCAAAGGAACAGCTTCTGGCCATCTTGTGAACCTATCAATGACAGTGAGAAGATAGGTATAACCTCGAGAAGAATAGAGGGGGCCGACTATGTCTAGATGTATGGCCTCAAAACGAGCCTTCGGCAAAGGAAAGGTACCAATTTCTGACTTTGTGTGTCGGTGAACTTTGGCACGCTGACATTGAAGGCAAGATCGAGTCGAATTGCGGATATCTTTGTTCATACTTGGCCATACAAACCTAGCTGCAATTAATTTTTGGGTGGCCTTAATTCCCGGGTGAGAAAGGGAATGGAGTTTAGCAAAAACAGCTCTTCACAGCCCTTGTGGGACCAACGGTCGAATATGCTCAGTCGAGACGTCACACAAAATTTGTAAGTCTGACTTGGGTTCAACTGGTAAAGAGCGGACTTGCAACGAAGTGGGTGAATTAATAAGAGCTTGGAGGTCTGTATCCGTGGACTGAGCCTTAGCCATCTCTGAAAGGTTGATGTGAGTGTGTCCAGGGTCAGAAATGGCTGAGATGCGAGACAGCGCATCCGGAACAACATTCAAAGAACCTGAAATGTGTCGAATGTCTGAAGTAAATTGAAAAATAAAATCAAGGTATCTTCTCTCAGTAGGAGCATAAGAGTCTGATTGAGAATGGAGAGCAAATATTAACGGACGATGATCCGTAAAAATGCTAAAGTCACGTCCTTCCAGGAATGACCTGAAATGACGGATGGAGAGGTATATCGCCAGCAACTCTCGACCGAAAGTGCTGTACCTCATTTGTGAAGGTGAGAGCTTGCGTGAAAAGAATGCGAGAGGTTCCCAAACGCCTGAAACAAGCTGCTGGAGCACTCCTGACACGGCAACGTCAGAGGCATCAGTGGCTAAGTTCAGAGGAGCGTCTGGTTGAGGGTGAACAAGGCATATAGCTTGACTAAGAAAATTAATAGGCAGGCCTATGCCTCTTCAATATAATAGAGCTGAGGTTAATCTAAAACAAAGGCTACGGTAGGCCTCAGCTAGGCTAGAGTTACAATTTGGCTTTTGCCTAGATAGACCTAACTTAGCCTAAGGTAATTTATCATCCACAGGTTACTGGGCCTATATAGCATATGTATATTAATTATTAATTTTTGCCATTTTTATTATTCTTTTTCTTTGAAATATCACTTACAGTATTCTTGTCTGTCTCTTTGCAGACAAGGTTGTCATTGTGGCTATTAGTGTTACATATCATTTGTACTATTATTATTTGTATTATTACATATTTATTATTATTATCAGTATTATTTGCAGACAGTTATATATTAGCTAAACGGGCCATTATTTAATCTCGCATTTATATGTCCATCAAAGTTGTTACGGGTAAAAATCCCCTTTGCATTTATAAATAATTGTTGCATATAGTTATTAATTGTTGTCAATAAAATACAAAATTCATATTGATGATTTTATAATCAGTCCTTCCCTTCTTTTATCAAAATTAATTTTGCGCCGCAGTGCTGGATGCCAATTTAGTATTTGGGCGCTGGTGACCCTGGCATTTAGTTAATTATCTACGTAAACTTGTAAAGGTCTGTAATAATAAATCTGACTCTTACAGTTGGTGACCAGACCTTTACAAGTTTACGTAGATAATTAACTAAATGCCAGGGTCACCAGCGCTCAAATACTAGATTGGCATCCAGCACTGCGGCGCAAAATTAATTTTGATAAAAGAAGGGAAGGACTGATTATAAAATCATCAATATGAGTACAATTTATATTATTATTTCCTTGGGACAAATATGTCCCTTGGTCCTCAAAGGGTTAATTAACGTCGATAAGTCCAAAATTTTACGTATAGGTTCGCGTAACGGTAATCTTGCGTATAGTATGTCAGGGAAGGAGTTGGCAAGCGTAGAACAGGAAAAAGATTGTTATCGTCACTGGTAACTTAAAAGTGGCGAAACAAAGTACAGCAGCAGTCAATAAGGCGAACAAGGTGCTAGGTTTTATAGCTAGGAATTTTGAGCACAAATAGTGCAATATTATTGTTCCTCTTTATAAATCATTAGTTAGACCCCATTTGGAGGACGCGATCTAAGTGAACAAGTTCTCTCCACTTCCTTACTCCCTAATAGACTTCTGAATTTAAGAGATCGCCCCTTCGATGAATTCCAGAGAATAGCGTTGCAGAAGCATATTGAAATTACTAAGATTGAAGTCGAAGAAACTTTTAAAGTTACCAGGGCAAGAAGATATAGTTTTGACAGGGTAATCCCACCTGAATGGAAACAGCGTTTACTGGACTATTGTTATAACAAACTTACAGTAGACGAGAATGTAGTGTTGTGGAAAGAAAACTGGATATTAAATTACAAATTCTAATTGAAAGAAGTGATTGGACTAAGGATGCTAACCCCGAATTTGTGATAAATCTATCGGATAAAGTGCTAAATAAAAATATGGTTACGGCTCTTGGATATGGAATAAATTTTTCAGCAGCTAAAAAGGATGTGGACTATATAGAAATAGCTAAGACTTTCTGCAACTTGGAAAAATATAATGATTTACCTATAGAGGACGTGAATATTTGTAAAGGTCTAGTATATGGTGCCATGTCTAAACCCTCTATTCCAAATTGCCCACAGAGGTTTTTCGATTCTTATGAGTCTTTAAGAAAAGATCAGAATCTACATATAACCAAGGCCGATAAATCAAATGCCTTAGTGATTCTCAATGAAGAAGTTTACCTTGAAAAAATGTATGATCTTTTGAATGACTCGGACACTTACGTGAAATTAAGGAACAATCCTCTTGAATCGGTGAACAGTGCATTTAACAAGAAAATTAAGCAACTTTTGAATGATAAAGAAATATTACTTTAACAGTTTTTGAGTATTTCACCGTCATTACCCTATATGTATGGCCTGATTAAAATTCATAAGCCAAATAATCCTGCAAGGCCTATTGTTAGTTCTATAGGATCTATCTCATATAAGCTATCCAAATGGCTTGTTTCCATCCTTAATCTTTTCCTGGGCACAATTTCACAATCACACATAAATAATAATGTAGACCTTGTGGAAAAATTAAATAGTATCAGTGTCAATTACAATTTTAGATTGGTAAGCTTTGATGTTACCGCTTTATTTACAAGAGTCCCGGTGGAAGATCTATTAGTTTTTCTTTCGGAAGAATTGGTTAAGCATAATTTGCCATTACCTGTGGCTACAATTAGAGAATTAATTAAGCTGTGCATAGTAGACTCGAAATTTGTGTTTAATAATGAATATTTTAGGCAGAAATTTGGTATGGCTATGGGAAATCCCCTCTCCCCCATTTTAAGTAACTTATATATGGAGTTCTTTGAAAGTAAATTATTAAGGAAAATTCTGCCAAATTACGTTCCTTGGTTTAGATATGTAGATGATATTGTGTGTCTGGCCAGAAAATTTAAATCTCAATGAATTCTTACCCAAGTTTTAATTTAACTCCCTTTATCAATTTTACAGTTGAAATAGAAAAAGACTCATCGATCCCTTTTTTTTTTTTAGATGTTTTAATACATAGACTTGGAAAAAAGTTTAAGTACAATATTTACAGAAAACCCACTAATAATTGTTCCTATATATATTTACACCGGTCTGCATGAAAATCGATTTCTTTATTTTGAGTTGTGATTCTGAAGCAGTTCGCTGCGCTGAATTAAAATATGCTACCAGTTTTTTTCTATCACCCACAGTTTTAAAGTTATTAGCAAAACAATTTTGGGGCGTTTTGTAATTTTTTACCTTTTTTATCTTTAATTCATTTCGTTTTTTCTTATTTTTCAGATAGATAATTCTAACATTACGTCTTTAAAATTTTAATAATGGCTTCTAGAGGATGTACCCATAGTCCAGACATATTTTGTTATATTTGTGGTCAGTATGTTGTAAAACAAAGGACAAATGTAACGACCTTCATTAAGAGAGCTTATCATGCTTATTTTGGAATTAAATTAGGAGATCAAGACAAAAGTTGGGCTCCACACAAGGTTTGTCTTACGTGTGTTGCGGCACTAAGGAATTGGAACAAAGGTAAAAAGAAAAGTTTGCCATTTGGGATCCCTATGGTATGGCGCGAGCCTAGACACCATACCGACGACTGCTACTTCTGTTCTTGCAATGTTAAAGGTTATAATGCAAAGAATAAAGAGAGCCTTCAATACCCAAGTCTTCCATCTGCAATAAGGCCGGTACCCCATGGTCCAGAAGTTCCTATTCCCGACCCACCCGAGAGTCTGGATCAATACAATTCAGATTCTGATTCAGCTCCAAATCCAGACAATTATGATGTTTATGAACAGCCAACAGCTGACCGAGATCCTAAACCATTAACCCAAGCTGAACTAAATGACTTAGTCAGGGATTTGAATCTGCCTAAGGACTCTGCAGAACTTTTGGGGTCTAGATTGCAGAACAATTTATTGGCATCCGACACATACTTAAGTCTTTGGAATAAGTCCTGAAATGTTTGCAAGTAAAGAAGGTAAATATATTTTTTCTTTCAGTTATTTTTTTATTCTTTCATAAACAAGCAATGTGCTTGTCCAAGAGCTAGGAGCTATTTAATTCTGCTTTAATTAGGTTTTACTCTATCACCTAAAGATTTCGTGCTACAAGGGGTGTTGTAATACCTCATCTGTCCCCAAATGTTAACCACCCATTGATGGGAGGGAGAGAGTATTTTGCTGGGAACGGGACTGGTTGTTATATATATTTACCCTACATTATTATGTAAGCGTTACTGTAGTCTATAACAACAAAATTTATGGTTTAGCATGTGCAATCCAATGTTGGTCTCGATAAGATGGTTCACATTTGGGGATAAATGGGGGATTTACGACACACCCTGTAGTAAGAAAACCGTACGTGATAGGGAAAACTAACTATATGTTTGAGATCAGCGCACTCAAATTATATAGAATCACCAACTAGTTTGTAAAGATCGATCGACAAGTTTTCAAATGTGTACTGGTGTAATTATCTGATGAAATCGTTTTCAGGAACTGTTACAGGGCATTTTTTAAAGTGCAGTTCTAAAACATTTGTGTAGTTCTGTAGGCAAACGTGTGCAGTTCAAAGATGTATTTTGTATGCTTTACTAAATCACAAATAGAGCAGTTATCATAAATTAAAGTTAAACCAGCTCTTTCCAGTTCATATGTAGAATATTATTCCAGCAATAATGTATCATGTAGTCGCCGCCGTGGATATGAAAAGAATCTCAGACATATTGCCACCTGCTGTAAAGTTTAATTTAAGGTATGTTAACCCATAAAGTACTTAGAAACTAAAGAATAAAAATTAAAAATTTATGTTCACATTTTTTTTATTGAAAATACATGTGTAAGTGAGTAGGATTGATGAGTAAATAGCATTGATGAGCGAGTAGGAGAGTGGATAGTGCAGGATAAGTTATTTTTCATCTATCTGTGGCCGATAAAATGTGCAGTTTAAAAATTCCTTAAAAAAAACTTGAACTGTTAAATATGCGAGAAGATAAATGAGAAACTGTACATGTTAGGCGACAGCCGACAGATACGTTTCCATAAGAACATCAGGTGGTATCGACTTTTACATGTTCAAACAAAATGTTAGTCAAGAGATTTTTGCAAAATATACTTAATCACAAAGAGGAGTTCATGTCACTTGTTGAAGCAACTATTAAGGTTGTACTTCACAAAGAATGGACAGATGTCAAGGGCGGATCTAGGGAGGGGGTAGGTCGGTGACGTCCGGACCCCCCTCAATTTCTTGCAAGTGCCCTCTTTTGAAGTGCAAGTACCCTATTTGAATGATGTGTATGCCTGAAAAAAATTTTGTCCTTGTAAATAGATCATGGTTATTTTTTTATTCAAATTTTGTTTTGAGTCTTTATCTGTATACACTGTACTTCCAAATTTGTAGTTGCAGGGGTTTTCATAGGTGCCCTTAGTACTGGTGCAGCCATATCATTATTTTTATCTTCCTCTTATTCTGATAGCAGGCCCGTAGCCAGGGGGGGATCGAACGAACCCCCCTTGACAGGAAAGATCCACTTTTGTAACCATAGTTATAACTTATGATGTGATGTTATAATATATAACATCATTTAGTAAATAAACACTTGCATTTTTTTTGGCAGTTTCTTTTGAAACTTTTCTAAATTCCATCCGCAGTGACTAGGTCGTTGCACCAAAAGGTCCGCCTTTCTACAATTTCGACCCTCCCCCCTTGGGAAGTCCTGGCTACGGGACTGGATAGTTCTTTTAATTGGAAAGACATATGTAATTGTTTGAAAACTTTTCTGTGATAATTGTTGTACCCAAATTAGGTTTTTATTTTGTATCCTATTTGAATGAGATTGATCTAATAAAACAATAAAAATTTTACACTAGCTCATTGATGGTCTGTTTTAAGAAAATTTTTAGTACTGTGCCCTTTTTCCTTTGGACCCCCCCTTCCTGAAATGCCTAGATCAGGCGTGGGCAACCCTTGGCACGCCAACGACTTTTTTCCGGCACGCGATTTCCCGGGCTCACCTTAAAAAAAATTTAAATAAATAAATATCCAAATTCTTCGCTGAGTTTTATATTTTAACTTAATGTTTTCTGTTAAAAAATGGTAAAGATTAACTTTTGCATCAAAGATTTGACGATTTTGGCACGCTCACTTAAAAAGGTTGCCCATCCTCTGGCCTAGATCCACCCTTGGACGATATTTCGTTTGTTTGGATTTCTCTCAGTGAAATGAAAATACTAATTTATTTATTTTTTACGTTGATGTCTACTAACACCAAGTAAATCCTCCATGTTCTATATCAGTGTTTATTGGGAAAAGTATGTGATCCATTGTAAGAATATTGTTCGCATAGAGATGCTTTAATATCATTGTAAACTTATCATGAATGAGAGGCTGGGCTAAATATGTTGGAATAAGTCCTGTTCTGTTTGTTTTATTATACTGTACAGTTTCGGGTACAGAGAAATGCTGGCTTCAATAATGAAATCAGATAACCTTCCTCGTGTTTTAAGTGTTTCCATATCATGTTCTTCAATTTGTATTGTTCTTTTCATGTGTTTGTGTTGTCTTGTGTACCTGGCATAATTTGAAAATTTCTAGCAGATGCACCAAGAGATAAGAGTTTCTGTAATGAATTCATTAGTTTTAATATTATGTGCCTACTGTCAAGGCCGGCGAGAGCTGCCACGAGTTCCGGGAAGGATTGGTATATGGGCCCCCCTGTTTACTCACTATTTCATTATGAATGTTTTTTGTGTACATAACAAGCAAACTGATTATATGTCCAAGTCACTATTCAAAATATACAGTATGATAATCTCTATAAAATGTATGTTTATTAATTATATTTCCTCTGTTACTTAATCAATTGCTTTATTAATATTTTTAGATTTTATCCCCCCCCTTTCCGGGCCCCGTGGATTTAACCCGGCTTCCCCGCCCTCTCGGCGGCCCTGCCTACTGTACTTCTTCTTCTGAAGGCGTTGAAGTTATTTTAGGGTGGAAATTTGAATTTCCTCATTCTGCCAACGATTTTCGCAGCCTTCGTTATATTGTTTTGTATTTTTGTATTTGGTTTCTTCCATTGCTCTTCTCTGCTTGGTCAGTGATGAAGGACTCGCTTGCTTGAATGGTCTCAACAGTTTAATTAACTAATTGTTAAAAAAAATTAATTATTTCTTTCAAACCATGTTTTCTCTCAATCAATGACTTCTGGGTTAAACTTCGTATGTTCCGTTACTGCAGGGTTATGTGCTCTAAATTTCCTATCATTTTCCTTTTCTTCTTAGTTTGCCTTTTACTTCAGTCTCCCATCTATTTGAGGTTTACTTATAGAAAGCATTTTCCATTTGTTGCGAGTTTCTCCAGAAAAAGTAGATATTTTTCTCTGTCTTATCCTTGTTCAGTGGAGTTTTCTTTATTTTTTTTTATGTAGGAAGGAGGGGCCAAGTGCAAATGCCTGCAAAAGCGCCCAACCCTCCAAATCAAAGTCCGGGATTTTCGAGATGCCTAGACACTCCGCGTTTGAAAGATGGGAAGTCATTGTTCCAGAGTTGACTGGTTGAGTAGATGAAAGATTGAAAATATTGATTAACCCTTGCGTTAGATAGTTGGACAGAAAAGGAATGAGAAAGTGTAGAAAGTCTGTTACTGTGTGCTCTCCTTTAAAGAGGAGGCAAGCAGTTAGAGAGTTCAGAAGAGCAATGTCCGTTATAATAGCGATAGTGGAGAGAGAGAGTGAAGCAACATTGCAGCGAAGAGAGAGAGATTGAAGAGAGTAAGAGGCAGGGAACTGATGAGACGAAAAGCCTTTGATTCCACCCGGTCAAGTACGGCTGTGTGGGTTGAACCACCCCACACATGAGAAGCATACTCCATACAGGGGCGAACAAGACCCATGTACATGGGCGCCCGCAGGTAGGGGCAAGGGGGGGCGCTTGCCCCCCCCTGGAAATGCCAAGAAAATATATTAAATATTTTCTAAGAAAATATTTATATCCTAAACTTGCTGAAAAGTATCCAACTGCCTCCTAAAGGGTGAAAATTTTTATTTGTGTGCATGATAAAAGGTTGCTACCTTTTTATTTGTTCACCGGGAGAAAATCAACTCCAACAAAACTGATTTTATGGAAAAGGTTGTTCATAATTTTGGTAGTGACCGCAGACGACTACAATTCCTATTCAAATGAGCAGTGTAGGTGATGCTCGAAACACCGTTTTCAAATTAGGTACAACATTTACTTCAGTGTGCTTTTTTCTTCATTCTATCATGTTTCTGTTATAAATAAAATAAATGATTGTTATCATGTGCATTGTATGTATATACAATATATATTTGCATTTTCCATTACAGAAAATGCAACACTAAACTTGCTTAGAATTAACCTGCTGGTTCCTAAGGGGTCAAAAGTTTTTTGCTTGCTCCGGTCCCTACCTATTAATACATTAAATTTTGCCCCCCCTTGGAAAAAATCCTGCGGGCGCCTATGCGGCCATGTACAAAGACAGCAACTGAGTCAGGGTGAAGAAACTGCGGAGGCAGTACAGTACACTTAGCCTCTTAGAAGCTGTTTTAGAAAGAGAGTACATGTTATTTTTCCAGGAAAGATCACAAGAAAAGGAAACGCCAAGAATGTTAAAAGAAGAGGAAGGATTGAGTTGCTTGTTGTTGAAGATAAGGGGATAGTTGTGTGGAAGATTGTGACGAGTAGACAGATGGAGGAACTGAGTGTTTGATGCATTGAAAGCCACAAAGTTTTTTCTGCCCTAATCAAAGATAGCAGAAAGGTCAGAGGTCAGGTGTTCCATAAATGTGTTTCTCTACACATTTGCCTTCAATCAATTTGAAGTAATTGCAATACAGACTTCTTCCTTTAATGGTAAGCCTACTTGAATTTTCTTCAACAGTGTTAAATCCTTCCAGGTGATTGTCTTCTGCATGTTGAATGTGGCCTTGCTCCGTGTCTGCACTTCCAGAAACTGATAAATTTTCGAAGTGTTTAATTGCCTCCTTTGTTTCAGTTGTCAAGTTCTTGAAGGGAAAGATTACAATATACGTTCTTATTATATCTGCCAATTCTTTGACATTTTAAGACAGAATCGTTAAGTTTACCAGCTCTAGAGTTACACAACTAGCCTCTGCTGAGTGACATCTTTTTTTTTAAATTCGTACTGATCTGTTTCATCATATGTGCAGCAGATAGGTGGTGAGCTGTGAAGTCATGTGGCGTATTTTTCCCGTTCTCAATATCCCAACATAGATTTATATATTTGGATAATGTTGTCTTTGGAAAACCATCTGTTTTGCTATAACTTGTGGAATTTGCTTCCTCCCAGACCTTCTTGTCAATTACTGTTAGGCATGTGACTACAAACTTGCCAGTAAATCGGTAGCGTAGCTCGGATTTTCATACGGGGGTGTCGATGCGTCATAGACACATGTCATATGAAGGAGAAGACCAATAAAAAAATGATGCACATTAACCATTATGCTTTATTCTACACATTACCATCTCTGACAGACAAAATAACCTCAGATTCATGCACTTTAATAAGGTAGATTTAGATGTCAGTGAAATTAGCTGGACAGTTCTAAGCAATATTGAACACAGAACAGTAAAAGAGACAACTGCCGCGGTACCCAGCCCTCCACTTCGGCCTCACAGGTCCAGTATACGTCAGCCCACCAACTAACCAGATTTGCCAAACCTGAATCACGAATTCCGCTAGACAAACCCTCAAAAGTCGTAGAAAATCGCTAGATTTCCTATCACTGTCGATATATATGATTTTTACAATGACATCTTTAAATTTAAAAATCGCTAAAAATTGAAGGAAGTCATCAGAATGCCGCTAGATTGCACGTCGCTACAAGCAAAAATAAGTTTGCAGCTGACTGAGCGTCCGCCGCCGTTTTTCATGTGATCAAAACAAACAACAACAAACAAACAAAACATCTTTATTGCAGATCATTCACAATCCATAGCCACTTAACCTAACATACAAATACAATCTTACATATACACTGAACTTAATACAAAAATAAGGCCAACATAGCCACTTAATCTAGCATACTGGCATAATGTTTGATTAATTATTATCTGACAATTTTATGTATGATATGTTGTTATTAGACGAGACATCTTATAACACTTATTATAACACAACTTAATATGCATATATAATCTTAGCTACATTACAAAAATAATGTATTGTAAGCCAGCAGTTGTCTGAACCAAGACTGCCATATAGGCAGGGGCGTAACTGACGGGGGGACATGTCCCCCCAACTTTTGAACTGGGGGGATAATATAGGTTTTGTCCCCCCCAACTTTTGATCTAAGTTAGCTTACGTGAAGGAAAATATTTAGTTCTTGAAATAATCTATGATGAGTAAATCTTTAATTATATTAGTCCTATTAGTATGCTGGAAAGTATTACTGATTCAGTACTAATACTGCAGTGATAGATACTTTAATGAGACATTAGTTATTTTTTACTTTAATTATTGCATATATTGTTTCCCTTTAATGTTAAGTATATACTTGATATATATAAGGTAGTTGTGAAAATGCTTCTTTGATTTTCCTACAACTATCATAAATATTATAGTTCCTCTTTATAAATCATTAGTTAGACCCCATTTGGAGTACGCGGTCCAATTTTGGAATCCGCATATGCGCAAAGATATAGACAAAATCGAAAGAGTTCAAAGACGAGCAACTAAGATGATTCCGTCTCTCAGGTCAAAGTCGTACGAGGATAGGCTTAAGGAGTTAAAATTGACTACTCTCGAGACTAGGAGGTTAAGGGGTGATCTAATCCAGGTTTTCAAAATTATGAATGGGTTTGATAACGTAGATAGAGATAGCTTTTTTGAAATATCTCAATATAATAGGACTAGAAATAACGGGTGTAAGTTGACAAGTAGAAGGTTCGAGACAGCAGTTGCGAAAAACCTTTTTACGTATAGAATAGTAAATACCTGGAATAGTTTTCCGGTAGAAGTAATTAGTAGCACGTCTATAAACATGTTTAAAAATCGATTAGACGCGTATGTTGATAGAAAGGGTATAGGTTAAGGTAGTAAAATTAAGGCTTTGTGGGGATAGATCCCACAGCTCAACACAAGTGTTGTGGGATATAGGGAGGCAGCGTCTTGGGTTAGGGGATACTCTGCCCTTACACACCCCATTTAAAGAGATTCCTCTGCCGAGCGGTGCCCCCCATAGTACTGTGAGGTATTGAAAAACTCATGATCTTCACTTGCCCAACAAACACCTTTAAATGGGAGACCCATAATGGGTGCACACACATTTCTACATTACTGTACAGTCTTTACAGCCACACCTACACTTTTCCTCGTAAGTGTATATATTGTAATGTATATGGTTGTAAATTTTGACTTGGTCCGCAATCGATATGGACCGTGACTTGATGGATACTGTAATGAAATTGACTGGATTCTTTGGATCTGATATATTTGCATGTCCGTTATAAATAGATATAGTGTGTAACATTTGTGGATAGTAGTCTATTATGACTTGATCCAACGGATCCAGAGATTCTATCTTTAGTTTTAAATCGATAATTAATTAGTTTTAAATTGATAATTATTTAGTTTCGTAAAAATTGGTCGTTGCCAATTTACCGGCAGTTTTTACAGTTTTTACATAAATTTCTTATGTTCTTGTGGTTCGGAACCCACGTAAAATTGTAGGTCCCCTCCGCCACCACGGAGGACATACACAATACACGATTACGAACACAGTTAGGTAGACCAGCCATGAGTGGATCCTAGGGTCTTTGTTGGTCTGAAACATTATAACATATAGATCATTCTCTAAATCATAGTATTTTAAGAGCATCATTTTGGTCGCAAACACATTCTAATACTGATGGATCACAGCTTTATCGAGACTCGAAAGGACTGGTATTTAGATATCATTGTTATATTCTACCGAAAAAATATGCCTTGGAAGACCAAATTTAAGACATTACCTACAGGATAGCAGCACAGAAATTCATCGCAGGATTTTTCATCATTAAAGTTGTCCCCGCCAACTTTTGAAAGTTAGTTACGCTCTTGCATATAGGTGAGAGGGACACAGTATCTGAAGACAGGACATTGTACAATAACATATTAGAGCTGTTTTGGACCCTAGTAATGAAATTATATATATTCTTCCGGATTAACATTTGGCTGGTAGGTAAGTTACGCGTAGTAAACATAAAACTGGCACTGCACCATTTTGGTTCCCTACATAGCATACGAAAAATATTATTATAAGCAACAGAGAGTTTATTCATAGCAGTTTTTGTATAATTCCACCACAGATGGAATGTATACAATGCAGTACAGTACGTTCTTTAAAGATAAATTTTAACTGATTCTGAACACATACCAAATTTCCTTACTAGCATGTTACCCTGTGTCAGACCCGTAACTACCTAATTTTGCGTCCGAGGCAAGATCATAAAATTGCGGCCTCCTATTCCTATAACACTACACGATCCTCTAAGTGGTAAATTGTTTTTGGCACAAAACATCACAGCATTTTCAGAATATGTCTCCATTTTTGTTTATCAGTTTCAATAGCTTTCTGTAGTGCATCATCTATACATTGTCCGCACAAGTGTCTTTTTTGTAGGGATTTTCATTTACAGAAATTTTTACGATGATCAGTTGAATTTTCATGTTCTACAATACGGCTTAAATTTTTCCAGTCATTAAATCCTGATTTCTGATTTGCAATATTCGGTTTGGAAAAGCGCTGATAGAATAATATGCATGGAAAACAGAAAAAGTATTGAAAAGTACTGAAAATTTATAGAAATGCGCCCTTTCCCTAACGGCATGGCGTGCTTGGGATAGTCGATACATATTTTATATAGTTTTTCTGCGCCTCTCAGCTTTGCGCACCCGAGGCAAGTACCTCACTCGCCTCGCCCTTGTTACGGCACTGCCCTGTATACACAGCTTTTTACGTTGCCTCTCAATATAGAGTTCATCTCGCAGCTCGGGAGTAATTACATGCCCTAAGTATTTACATGTCTTTGACATGTATAATCTGACCATTCATTTTGAAAGACCAACATGATAAATGTTTCAGTAGATTACATCTAAAAATTAAAATAAAACTCTTTGCCCCCATTAGGTGATGTCATTTTCTATACCATATTGTTCACATATCTCCAATAGTACTCTCAGCACATGGGGAGAGGGTGACAGAAGAACAAGGTCATCAACATAGTACATTAAATTATTAATTTTTTCCTTTCCAATGACAGCCAGTACGTGCAGTTTTTAGTTAATTGGTAAGGTCATCCATTTATATACAGAAAAGATAGGGTGATAATATACCTCCTTGCCTAACACCATTAGTTACCTTAAAACCTGGTGATACAGTGCTTTTCCATCTTACAAACATGGTCTGCTCTGTATACCAGAATGTAGGTATCCTAAGTATATACGGTATTTAGGTACACCTTGACACAAGAGTTTCTTGAAAAGTTTGTGATGGTTAACTCCATCAAATGTTTTTGATGCATCCAGAAAACAGGAATATACATTGCTACTTGACATTTTGTACTTTAGGACGGCTTCCTTCAGCATATAAATACATATGTCAGTACCATGTTTCACTCTAAAGCCAAATTGATTGTCATAAGGCTGCAAGTAAATACTTATCCTATAATAAATGACATATTCTAACACCTTAGAAAATATACTGGCAAGTGCTATTGGCCTATTAATTATTATTATCACAGATACTAGCACCCTTATTTTTAACAACTGGAAACAATACAACTGACAAAATGGACTGTGGCAAGTACCCATGTATTATACAGCTTATGAAACACATTGCAAGCATAAGTATTATACAAGGGCTACAACATTTTAAATGTTCTGCTTGTATGGCATCTAGGCCACAACTTTTATCATCATCTAACTTATGAATAGCCTGCCAGATTTCTGAGTCATTAATTAGTAACTCCTACATTCAGGCATATATTTAGTCTACCCCCTCCCCCACCAGGAGACAATTAAATAATAGTTTCATAATGATTTTTCCAGAGTTCTGCAATGTTTTTGCACCATGTACACCCTCTATTACATTTGGCAAGGTAAGATTACTATTGTTAATTTTATTAACCTCCTTCCAGAATTCCCTACTGGACGTATTGCTATTGCCTAATTTTCTGGCTAGAGATTATCTTCATTTTTCCTTATAAATCTAAGAGCACCCTTGAATGTAGCACGAGATCCATTTTTCAGTTGGAAGAGTTCCCCCTGCCTAGGTTTCCCCATAGCAACCCATTCCATGAATACACTTTTTACATCATCATACAAATCAGCACAGTATTCTGCCCACCCTGGATTGACATTTACTTTTCCCCATTAGATCCACTGAAGCTATTGTTCACTTGCATTAAATTAGATATAAGAAATGTTTATTTTTGTTTTAATCTGAATTTTGTTTTGTAGACTTCAGCTTAACACGAATTAACAGTAAGTAATATTGTTCCCCTAGCATGATACACAACAAATAATAATAAATATGTGACATAACTATACTATGGTTTATGTAACCTCATATTAACATATTTACAAAAATCCAGCTTTGTCTTCCTACGAATACTACTACCAAAAAGTGGAAGTATACATTTTTAACACTCCACAATCCACATTCCCCTTGCTTCTACCAGCATCATTTTTTTATGGATTGACCCTTTCATTTTCGCTCAGCCCTACACTAGAAAAATTCCTGCAGACGCTAAATGTGCTAGCTCAATATTATTATTTTTTTTTTTTTAGGTTATGGAAATGTCGGTCTGAAACTCTGAGCAACACCTGGACCCCCCCAGACACTACTTATCCTGTACGCCCATGATATAATCTACAAACTACCTCTTTCACTCATGAAAGTGCACTATGTATGCAGGATAGTTTTGGCCAGAGAAAACGAAATACCAAATTTTAGTCTGATCCATCCAATAGTTTTTGAAGTATGGGTCAGGTCATCTCGTGACCCTTCTTTTTTTATGGTCAAATATATTATCTATTTGTTTGGAATATTTCAGTCAACTTATATATTTTTGAAATCAGGAGAGGCTGAGGATTCCAAATATGTATGTTTCATTGTTGTAGGGTAATAAATAAAAATTTGGTCACACAATCTTTAATTAAGGTCAGATTTTTACCTTTAGTGGACCACTATACAAAACATTTTCTAAAACTAAAATTAGACAAATCATTTTTCTGCATAAAACAATAAAATATTGGTATATAGAACTTATAAGGTAGAAATCAACAAGTATTACACAGGCAAATTTTGACCATTTTATTATGTATTCTTCTAAATAGCCTACATAATGACTGATTTTTCATAAAAATACTTACCGTATATTGGGGCATATAAGTCTGTGATCCAGATTAGATGACCCTCTAACTTTCAATTTCAGATTTAGATTTTAGTTTATTCTGGATGTTTGAGTCAACCACCAACTTGCCAACATAAAAAATTAAAACTTTGTAAAAACCTTGTAAAAATTAGTTATCAAATCCTTCATAATCATCATTTTTTGATTCGTCCGCCAGACTCCTTGCCTCATTCGTCCGCCAGACTCCTTGCCTCATTCGTCCGCCAGACTCCTTGCCTCATTCGTCCGCCAGACTCCTTGCCTCATTCGTCCGCCAGACTCCTTGCCTCATTCGTCCGCCAGACTCCTTGCCTCATTCGTCCGCCAGACTCCTTGCCTCATTCGTCCGCCAGACTCCTTGCCTCATTCGTCCGCCAGACTCCTTGCCTCATTCGTCCGCCAGACTCCTTGCCTCATTCGTCCGCCAGACTCCTTGCCTCATTCGTCCGCCAGACTCCTTGCCTCATTCGTCCGCCAGACTCCTTGCCTCATTCGTCCGCCAGACTCCTTGCCTCATTCGTCCGCCAGACTCCTTGCCTCATTCGTCCGCCAGACTCCTTGCCTCATTCGTCCGCCAGACTCCTTGCCTCATTCGTCCGCCAGACTCCTTACTGCGCGGACGTGTTCCCTGGGCTTTCTGATATTGTTTCTACTTTGTCCGCCAGACTCCTTGCCTCATTCGTCCGCCAGACTCCTTGCCTCATTCGTCCGCCAGACTCCTTGCCTCATTCGTCCGCCAGACTCCTTACTGCGCGGACGTGTTCCCTGGGCTTTCTGATATTGTTTCTACTTTTGGATATTGCCGATAAATTTACTTTTGGAAAGTTCTGAATTTTATATATTTGCCTTTATATTCACATTGTTATAATTAAGTAATTGAATATTAGTGGTTTTTTAGCGATTTAGAAGTTTTCATAGCGTGCCAGCTTAATTTAATTTAAACTTGTGACCAATGTTCCCTCTAATTTTTTTTAGTCCGTGTGCGCAAGAAATGTTCGTCGTGCGTACATTTAGATTCATGGTGAAAAATTGTGCAAACTTTTCTCTGAGCGCTATTATCTTCAAAATAAAATATATATAAATATTAAATACTTAATAAATACTATTTCCATAAGGTGATAGCTTGATCATTACGGTACTATTAAATGGATATTAAAAAACTGTTTACGATATTATATATTCTTAAAAAAGAAAACATTTTATCCATTCTAAAAATATGAATAAAATAAAAAATAGTAAAATAAAATTCAACAAAATAAAGAAATAAAATAAAAATATTAATTGAAAATTACTATTTTAGTTATCATTTCTCAAAACAATTTTTAGCATTTAGCAATTTAAAATAGACTATCAAGATTAATACGTGATTTTATCCATTCACAAAATAGGAATAAAATAAAAAATAATAAAATTCAATAAAATAAAATATAACCAAAATAACATTAAATGAAAGTGCCTTTCATTTAAGTATGATTAAGATTTCTCCCTACGACCTTTAGCATTTGCCCATTCCAAATAAACTCTATGAAGATTAATACATCCGTCATCATTGAGGTAACTTTTAATTCGCATGAGCATGTCCAAATGAAGTCGGGCGGAAGGGATTAATACTTAAACGAGCGACTATAGAGTATGTTGATACAAATGGTCAGACCTTGTGTGACGGTATATTTTTTAAATTACTTCATTTACTGTCGTGACTCATGATAAGCTTGAGCCTGTGCGCATTTTATTTTGCTGTGTGCGCGGGTTCCACAACGCGTGTGCGCGCGCACACGCGCACACCTTAGAGGGAACATTGCTTGTGACAGTTATAAATGTTAACTAATTTAACTTGCACGATGCTATCGCAGAAAGCGTCGTGTACTAGTTGTGGGGTTAATCGGTGGTATACGGATTTTAAGGATTACAACGGCGGTCCTATGGCGATTACCGAGAGAACGGTTTGTTTCTTTGTGATTTAAGGGAAGAGATAGTTGATATAAAACGTAGTGTACGCAAGGTTACAGAAAGACTTGCAACGTTTGATGAGGGCACGGGTAGGGTTACAGTTGACGAAGGCCGAACCTATACTAACGTTGAAGACGTTAGTAATTTGAAGGGTGAAGCGAGGAACATAGTTTCTACTATAGGTAGCTTATCGGGAAGGTTAGACAGAGTTGAGGAAGGGGTTAAGGTTGGTCCGAGATTAGTAGACGGGGAGGGATTTAGAGAAGTTAAGGGTGGAGCTAGGCCATGTACGTTAGGTGATAGGAATCCCCCCCCCCCATCGAGGTTTCGAACTCTTCCGTCCAGCTGGATAGGGATGTGAACGAGGGGGAAACTATTTTAATTGGGGACTCTTTAGTGCGCCATATGGATAAGGAGTTCGTTAAATGGAATCCAACCAAGAGGAGGGGGGTCTGTCTACCAGGGGCCAGGATTGACAATTAGAGACGAAGTAGATAGGATTAATGTTGCCTCCCGTCACTCGATGTTGGTGACGATGGTAGGGGGAAACGACTCGTATAGGCCCGATACGAGAGTGCCTGACCTTTTGGAGAGATATAGGGGTTAATTAGGTTCCTGAAGGCAAGGTCAGATAGGTCTTTAGTTCTAGGTACTACCCCTAGGCACGGTTTGGGTCTTAGGATTATGTCAAAAACAATATTTTTGAATACTGAACCACAAGAGATTTGTGCTGAGGAAAATGTACCCTTCGTAAAGCTGTGGTCAGAATTTAGTGATCCGAGCCTTTTCATAAAAGATGGGGGTGCATTTCAATGAAATAGGAAATACTAGGCTAGGTAGGTTAATCGATGAGAACGTTCGAAAGCTGTATAGGTCGAAGCCTTCTTTAAACGTTGTGGGTCTGGTGTCACGTATTGAACTGTCCTCTGAGCACTTCTGCGCATGCGCAAAACAGATGTCACAAATTGTGGTGGCTGTGGTTTCAATCATCCGCTGTTTGTTTGGTTTGCTAGTTTTTTCGCTTTAATTTTCGATTTTTAAGATAGTTTCTTGTAAATTTGCTTGGTTTACTAGTTGCTTTAATTCAATTTCCAGTTTTCCCCAAGATATTTTAATCAAGTTGTAGAATGGCTGATAACGAAATGCAGAACAGATCGGAAAGATTGAAAAACCATTTGTAGTACGAAAACTGTGTAGTCGAAATATAAAGAAAAAATATCGAATTATAGTCGAGTAGTAAAAAACTATATAATTCGAAATATAAAACAAAATCATACCATCGCATTTTTTAGATTTTTTTTGTGGGAGGCCTCTACCTCTTCTACTAACCCTGGTTGCGCCACTGCCACCTCCCATTAAAAATCTTAATTTCATATAAATGCAATAATAAAAGGTTGATTTCTCAATAACGATGAAAATCAACAGACATGTAAATATTCACGAGATTAGTGTTTATATTACAAATTGAATTCCATAATTGATTAATATACGCAGTTCAATTACGTATTTATACATGACATGCTTATCATTTCACGCATGCGCATAAATGCTAGTGGACGGTTCAAACCAGTGGTCACCTCAAATCATGAGTGCTATATTCTGAACTGTCCGCTAGATTTCGCGCATGCGCAGAAGTGCTCAGAGGACAGTTCAATACATCGTACAGTTGAATACATGACACCGGGAAACGCCGGCTCGACGTGAAAAATAGTTTAAAACGCCGATCCGTGGTAAAAAATAATTTAAACGTCTTTTATTGTAACGCGCGTAGTATTAGAAATAAAGTGAACGAATTTAAGGCGATAATTTATTCCGGCAACTACGATATAGTTGCTATAACCGAAACGTGGTTAAATACCGTGACTCGGGACTTGTTGGGGGAACTTGATATAGCGGGTTTTAAACTTTTTACTAATGATAGGTTACACAGGATTGGTGGCGGCGTTTTGCTGTACATTCGTAATTTCCTTAGGGCTATCGAGGTTAAGATAGATTTTCCGGCAGCAATTAATGCGATGAAGTTACGGCGTGTAGTATTAGCTTCAATATTGTTGTTTATAGACTTCCCGTTCAACCCTTCGATACCGATACTAGATTTTACACACTTCTTGGTAACTTTATTAATAATCGAGATAGTATAATTGTCCGAGACTTTTACTGGTAATGATGAGGGTTTGAGATTGATTGAGTTCATGGAAGATAATTTTTTACGACAGATGGTTACCGAACCAACGCGCAGTGACAATATTTAAGACGTCGTGATGACGAACGGCGAAAATATAGTCGAAGGTTTGGAAGTAGGTGAGAGTTTGGGATGTAATGATCATCAAATTATTAGGTTTAAGCTATTGATAGAAAACACTAAGGATAGTAACGTAATAGAAGTCCTTGATTTTCGTAGGCGAATTTTGATAGTTTTGCGGACAGGATGAGAGTAGTGAACTGGGCTAACTTATTTATGGGTAATGACGGAAATTTTCATTGGGAGGCGTTTAAAGAAAGTTTTTTAATATCGAAAGTTTTTTAATATCGAAAGAGTTTATTCCTCGTAGGCCCAAGCGCGCTAGAAATCATGGTAGGACCAAGTGTGGACTAGGGAAATAGGAGAGTTCATAAACGAGCTTAACAGCGTATAGACTTAATAAGCGCAATGACACGGTAGCTAACTTTAATAGATAGATCGAGCGTAGACGTCAGGTTAAAAGATCAGTTAGGAATGCTAAGCATAATTTAGAGATACTTATAGCTGCGGATAGTAAACATAATCCAAAAACGTTTTTTGACTACGTGAATAATCGTAAGCCGATAAAAGATAATATAGGCCCTCTAGTGGACGCTAACGGCACTTTGGCTTCCGACGCTCAGGCAATGGTGGGTATTTTTAATAATTTTTTGCAACAGTTTTTATCGTAGAAGACGTAAATAATGTCCCCGATGTGGACGATATCGTTCCATTTAGTAGCGAGACTATTTTGAATGAAATAACTGTTTACGAGGGTGAGACTGCGCATTTCTCGATAAGCTAAAAGTTAGCAAGGCTCCAGGCCTTGATGCTCTTTATCCTAGACATTTGAAAGACGTCACAGTAGGCCCTTAACAAAAATTTTAAGTAAGTCACTGGAAGCGGGGATTATTCCTGAAGACTTCAAATTAGCTAACGTTACGCCCATTTTTAAAAAAGGCGACGGCAAAGTACATAGCTAGTAATTCTAGGCCTATTAGCTTAACGTCAATTGTCGGTAAACTTTTGGAATCTGTAGTTAGGGACTGTATCGTCGATCACTTAGAAAGTTGCGATTTGATTAATAATAGTCAGCATGGGTTTCGACGCCATATACCTTGTTTAACTAATTTGTTAGTTTTATAACGAAAAAATGCGCGAATACGATAGGCATTGAGCAGCTGATGTTATTTATTTAGACTTTAAAAAAGCGTTCGATACAGTTCTGCATAGAAGATTAATTGCGAAGGTTGAAGCGCACAGTATACGCGGTAAGGTAGCTAACTGGTTAGAGGAATGACATCGTGCTAGGAAACAGAGGGTCGTTGTTAATGGTAGTGAATCGGGGTGGTTGGATGTAGGTAGCAGTGTCCCACAGGGTTTAGTTTTAGGCCCATTGCTATTCGTAATCTACATTAACGACATAGATGTAGGTTTCACCGGTAACGTGTCAAAATTCGCGGACGATATTAAAATAGGCAGTAAAGTTGTTAACGTGGATGATACAAATAGGCTCCAAGACGATGTAAATAGGATTATGGAGTGAACGGATAAGTGGCAGATGCAATTTAACGTAGACAAATGTAAAGTTTTGCATATAGGTTCTCATAACAATAATTATAGGTACACGATGGACAATCGACAGTTAGCGCGTTGACGAGGAAGTAGATTTAGGCGTACGCGTATCTAAGGATTTAAAAGTTAAGAACCAGTGCCTGGAGTCTTGCGCAAAAGCTAATACGATGTTAGGCTTCGTAGCAAGTAATTTAAATCGAAGAATATTATATTGGCATATTGCCCCTTTACAAGTCCCTAGTCAGGCCTCATTTAGAATATGCCATTCAGCTTTGGTGCCTGTATTTGCGAGGAGATATTGATAGGTTAGAAAGGGTTCAGTGTCGTGCCACAAAACTAATTCTATCACTGCGCAACAAGTCTTACGAAGATAGGATTAAAGAGTTAGACTTGCATTCACTTGAAACTAGATTAAGGGGGGGGGGAGTTTATTGAAGTTTTCAAAATCGCTAATAAAATCAATAATGTAAATTTTTACAAACTGTTCACTTTTAATAGTAATACTCGTAATAACAGATTTAAGTTGTGTGGCAGACGTTTCATTACTAATATCGCTAAAAACTTTTTTACGTTTAAAGTAATTGATAAATGGAATAATCTTCCCACGTCCATCATGAACTCTACCAGCGTTAATGTGTTTAAAAACCATTTAGATGGGTATTTTAAAAATATTAACGTTTAAAATAAAAAAAATAATTAGCAACAGGAGCTCTGGGGGTGATGGTTGAGGATGAGTCTGTTGATGATTAATGCCAGCTTGTGACATGCCAGCTTCAGCTTGTCACATGTCAGCGTGTGATATGCTAGTAATAAAATTATTAAAAAAATAATAATAATTAGACTAACACGAACTTAGATGTAGCTCGTAGCATAAACTAACCCACCTTTTGTTATACTCTTCATACTTTTTTTTCTTTTCTTATCCTCTCTTTACTTGCATGTCTGCAGTTTGCATGGTATGACAGTGTTTGAGTTAAGACTGTGTTTGCATGGTTTGTAAGTGTTCTTATTTTACTTCTTTTCATCTTTCACCCCTTTCCTATTCTCTTCGACTATTTTCCAACTTGTCGGCAGTGCTTGGTGGATGATGATGATGAGTCTTTCTTTCCCTTTTTCTGAATGAATGTTAACCTATGAATGATAGTGGGCTTGGATTACAATCTGTACATTTTGTTTAGATTAAGTACATAACTAGGCTTGGAACTAAGCAGCCAATCTTCACTGTCCTAGGCTTACATACTAACTTTTATATTAGGTATATCTTTAAAGCTATGTATACATTAATCTTTAGTTGGCCTGTAGAAGCAGCTTTACTCAGCATAAACTCTCCATTAATTCCTTTTTATTGAAAGAATATTTCATTCTTACACCACCTTTAAGAGTTGGTGTGCTCATCATGTGCACTATGTTTTCATGCGGTACATAGCATGAATCTTTTTTCATTGGGAAGCTATAACTTGGGGCAATAGGAGGAGGTTGTAAGAAATTAATTAGATAATTTATGGTCAGAAGGATACAATGATTATCATATATACATGCAACATAATTGCCAGTTAAAATCTCAAGATCAACTTTCCAATGAAGCTCAGATTTTTTCCCCTCCTTCACTATTTCTTGAACAACATTAGCTTCATCATTAGATCTTTCATACACTTTGATTTGGGTTTTACTAATTGAACAAAATGGTGAAATCTTTGTGTACTTTCAATTATTTTGGACAACTTAAATCTTCCTTCTAATTTAAGTTTATCTTTCTCCACCTCAATGGTTTCTACAAAGAACTTCATCTTATCACCGATATTCTTCTGACAAAACTCAAACACAAATTTAGTAGTTAAAATCCTGTTGGTCACAGTTCTTTGAAGGCTTGCTCTTGCCACAGCTCACTTTATAGTGCTACCCAGGTCCGGCGCCAGCCTATTTGGCGCCCTTAGCAGGACTGCAGCTGGCGCCCCCACGCGCCTCCCACTTCACGATTGGGTTTGCCCACAAAGTAATCAAGGTACCATATTGAAGAAACTATTTGCCTTACACTGATCTATTTTAATTTTCTAATACATACATTTATTATAAAATTATAAAATCATTTCACAGTTCAAGAAAGTGTCATGACCAATCAAAACAGCGAGTAAAGCGAGGCATATGTAGTAACAAATCAGAACGCTCAAAAGTGCTAAAATATGTGTGCAAAAAGGACATATCTACTGTTTTTCCCAAGCAAGAGGGGCATATGTCACATAAAAACAGTTATTCGCTTATTGACGACTCCCGGAACTCATATTAAGCCGTAAATAAGCCGAGTCGCTTATTGACGACTCCCGTCTGTGCACGCAACATTTTTAAATCGTTTATTTACGACTCCCGTCCCTAAAGGGTTAAAGGTCGTGATAGTGAAAGTTCTATAATGACCCAATAAGATGAATAAGTTAATTATGTAAATATCAGTCAAGCTAAACTGGTGTACATACGTCGTACAACCTTTCATCATTTGTCTATGCTTCTCATTCCTTCATTATTTTTTTCATGTTGTTCTTACATAATACTATCAGACGTGCACAGGGCGGGAGACGCTGGCGCCCCCCAGATCTTTGGCGCCCTTAGCATTTACTAACCTCGCCTAATGGAAGCGGCGGCCCTGGTGCTACCTATACCATCACAGGCATTTTTTCCCTGAGCTGTGGCAAAAAAGTTCCATTCAAGTTTTAATCCAGTCTTCTTCATGGTAGCACAAGCTGATAAAATTAAATAAATTCTTATATTGTCCAGCACAACCATCAGTAAAATAATTCAACCTTTTTAAGTTTGGAACATCTTTAGATAAGGAAGTAGCTTTGACAGAAAAGTATGAACCAAAGTTGTAGAATGCTTAGTTGAGTCAGACAAAAAGCAAAAACTCTTGGTATTTTATCTGGTCATTTAAACTTGACTTCCAGTACATAACAAAAGGATGAAGAGTGCATCAAGAGTTGTCTCAATGGAAACCTTGAGCAGCATCTTGGACTAAAAAAAGAAGTTTTCAGAAAAATCTCCAACTAATATTGACTCATCTAAACTTTAAAGATCCTTTCATATCTTGAAAATACTTGGTTTGTTTATGGGCTATGAAATGGTGTGAAGTTAATTTGTATATATTAAAATTTAACGAGTTTAGGTAGTCAGATAAACTCTCAGTCTTTTCCACCATTGTACATCTATCTGTGCTTACCCAAACTTTATAATGAATTTCATCCCCACAAGTTTGTGCTATCTAGTAGCTCCAGAAAAGACTTGATATCATTTTCACCATCACAATTTTGGCATTTATGCATCATGCACTTTGCATATTCTGTGCTCCAGACTGCATATTCCATTAAATCTTTATATGTTAGTCCATGCTCTCCTTAAGCAGCCAGTTGTAATTTAGAGTTTTGGTAGTATGTACATACACATACAGAATGTGTTCCACTTCCACCTGCTAATATACAGTATGGAGTCCTAAGGTTGGCAAAACTAAAAAATTTATGCATCATGCACTTTGCATATTCTGTGCTCCAGACTGCATATTCCATTAAATCTTTATATGTTAGTCCATGCTCTCCTTAAGCAGCCAGTTGTAATTTAGAGTTTTGGTAGTATGTACATACACATACAGAATGTGTTCCACTTCCACCTGCTAATATACAGTATGGAGTCCTAAGGTTGGCAAAACTAAAAAATCCTATTTCAGGATTATCCTGGTTCTTCTTATAAAGTTCAAATAATTCTTTCAAGCTTCCCAATAGAAGCCTTTTTTGTTGTTATATTTTTTCACCATTTACAGCTCTAATTTTAATAAATCCTTCTTACCTGGGCATATCCTACAACTCTCTTACTTTCTCCTTCTCTGTTATTATTTTCCCTTTGTTCATATTTGGTACTTTTGGGAGAATACCAAATTGTTTCTTCAGTTTAGGCATGTACCAATATATCAGTATCGGTGATATCGGTAGATTTTTATTGGTATCAGTATCAGCTGATATTTCAAAAGTATGATTTTTTCCAAAATTATGAATAAAAGACTATAAATTAGAGGATGAAATTTCCAATATTTTATTGTTTTATCACTTCACATAACTCATCATTTTTTTCACAAGGGCTAAGGTCTCGTAAAAATAGCAGCTGCTCTGTAGAGGAGCCAATTTTTAGCAGCACTGGCAATGTTTCCTAATAGAAGCCTTTTTTGTTATATTTTTTCACCATTTACAGCTCTAATTTTAATACAATCCTTCTTATCTGGGCATATCCTACTTCATCTAATTCATAGAACTCTCTTACTTTCTCCTTCTCTTATTATTTTCCCTTTGCTCATATCTGGTACTGTACTTTCGGGAGAATACCAAGTTGTTTCTTCAGTTTAGGGATGTACCAATACAGTATATCAGTATCGGTGATATCGGTAGGTTTTTATTGGTATTGGTATCGGCCGATATTTCAAAAGTACGATTTTTCCAAAATTATGAATAAAAGACTATTTAGAAGATGAAATTTCCAATGTTTTATTGTTTTAGCACTTCACATAACTCATCATTTTTTCACAAGGGTTAAGTTCTCGTAAAAATAGCAGCTGCTCTGTACAGATGAGAGTCAATTTTTAGCAGCACTGGCAATGTTTCCTCCAAACAGCTGTGTTATAGACAATACACACATTTTAAATAGGTCAGGATATAGACATAGACTATGTTTGGCTTAATGCTGCAGGTTAATCATAGCCTAGGTTCTAAGAAATGTAGCACGTAAGTTTTACCCAATTTTCTTTTCAAACAGCCAATCAAACCAGTGTAAATCCTTTGAGAAATAGGTATAAAGCCTAGAAAACCAAAAAACTATCTTGTAGTCATAGCTCACAATATTAACCCAGTTAGCTGGTTAAAAACACATTTACTAAGCCCAGCATAGGCCAGCAGTCCAGTTGTATAACAAACAAAACTATGATATCTAATACAGTGTTGCCATCTTTAATGAAAAGGATTATTGCTTTGTTGCCAAATTTTCAATACAGAAAATAAATTATGAATATGTTACAAAAATATGACAAACAAATAAACACTAGCTCAGTATCGGTTATTGGCAGATACTGTTTTTAATTATCGGTATCAGTTATCGGCTAAAAAGCAATATTGGTACATCCCTACTTCAGTTCTCTGCTTTTCTTTACCATTCTATTTGAAGCTCCAAATAATTCTTCTGTCTCTAATTGTGAAGGGGGATAATGAGAGAATTTGCAGCTTTTCAGAATAATTTCATGTTTTATATGATGTCACTAACTCTCCCATCATCTGTTCATACCTGTAAATAATGAAATGTGCACTATAAATAAATGGAGTACTGTACCATAAATGAAATTGGCCAAACATTCACTGCCTACTGAAATGTTTCCATAAGGTAAATTCTAAGTAAAAAGAATCAGTGGAAATGTAAATGTGTGGTAATATAGGGTGTCCATAAATGATTACCCTGATTAAAGCATGCTATAACTTTTAAATAAACACTCGTATTTAAACAGTTTTAATCATAAGTAGATAAACATACAAAGTTTTGATACATAGTTAATGAACTTAATAAGCTTCCACATGTGCACCCCTAGTGGCACGTAAAATGTCTAAATGGTATTCACACTCATGCCACACATTTTCCAACATTTGTGGGTTAACTGTTGCAATTGCATCCGTAATGCTTTCTCGCAATGTCCTGATATCTGGAACAACTGTTGCATAAACCAAATCTTTAACATGACCCTAGAGAAAGAAATCCAACGGGGTAATGTCTGGTGATCTTGGGGGCCATGGGATTGGCCCATCCCTGCCAATCCATCGATTTGGAAATGTTGCATCGAGAGTTTCACGAACAACATGCGCCCAATGAGGGGGTGCCCCATCTTGTTGGAAGATGGCAGTTAGCTGCCTGTCCTGCAGCTGGGGGATGGCGTAATTGGTGAGCATATCCAGGTACACAGTTGCGGAAACAATGTTCTCAGCAAAGATGAAAGGACCAATTATCTGATCATGCATTAGTCCACACCAGACATTGATCTTCAGACTGCCCCGAATATGCTCCCTTATGGCACGTGGGTTTTCCGATCCCCAAATACGCACATTGTGTCTGTTGACTCTACCACTAAGATGAAACGTAGCCTCGTCTGAAAAGCAGACACATAACAAGTCGTCATTATCCTCGTCAAAGCTGTTCAAAATGTCCTAGTAGCTAGGACCACTTCACCCTGAAACTCTGATGGGAGCAGACTGCCATTTTTCACTAATTATTCAGTAAGTACCATAGATATAAGATTTATATTTATACCAGAGATAGCTTGTAGCAGGTGGGCCATTCAGTGATAAAAGCAAGACTTTCCATCAATTAGGTAGTTTCTTATTTGAGGTCTTGCCAAAAGTGGACTGAATAACCCCGGTAGATGCTAGTTATTTTTACTTTAAATTATTTATAATATTTTGCAGTTATGACATTTTTCCATTGTGCCAAAAATTATCATATGGAAGTCACTCATCAAAATAATGAGCAGAATGTCACTCAGCCTTGCTGATCTTGCAATTCTCTTGGCCAAAGTCAGCCTTGATGAAGAGAGTTGCATCCCCTTAATCTACCTATTTATTTCATTATTATTATTTTTTTTTTGGTAGTTATATACAATAAAAAAAATACTTGCAAAAATTGCTGATTTTTCGTAAACTTCAACTTCAAATATAAGTAGCTAAGAGTGGTCAAATCTGGATTTTTAAGCTATATTTCGATTTAGCACATAAAAACGCATCATTTGGTCACTAGTAGTTTTTTGAATTGTTGACTTTACTAAAATTGACACACCATAGTAGGGTACCCATTCTATCATATTTATTAGGGTGCATCATATGCCCCAATGTTGAAGAACTGCCTTGTCCTGGCCTTAAAACATTACTTTTGTTTTCATTAGTATTCTTGCAATTTTGCAGTGATTTAGGGTGTTCACCTCAAGTCACCTTGTTTTCACATCACACCAAAACCCCCCAACACTAGGAAAATCAGGTAATTTTTTAACTTAATTCCAATCAATAAAAAATTTGGAATGTATACTCAAAAAGGTTTACTGGATGTTATGACAGGCTTATTTTTTTGCATTACACTGAAATCACTGAAGTCCAACCAAAATGTTGCTGAGGAGCATCCTACCATTGTGTCAGGGAATGTGCACAAACTGAAGCTTCTTGGCATTCTGTTGTATCAACCTGTCACAGAACAAAATCTGGTAATATTGCTGAGCTGACAACTGACTTGCTGGAGTCATGGCACTGTGCAGACTATCATCAACATGACATTTGACACAATGGCATCCAACACAGGGCATGTCACTGCAGCATGTGTGACAATCCAGCAGGAGCTTCACCAATCACTTCTATGGTTGGACTGTCATCACCATGATAGGGAGATTATCCTCTCCCATGTATGTGATGACCTGAAGATTGAAGCTTCCAAGTTACCAGACATAACCCTTTTCTCCAGATTTTGCAAGAACTTTGAGATGCTGTAACACAGCAGTGATAAGCCACTTTCATGGTTTGACCCAACTCCATTCAGTGGGACAGTACAAAGCCTGCTTGAGGACTGCAGAGCTAGTGTTCTCCAGCTTGCCCATTCAGAACTATTACTTTAAAGAGATGAATACTGGAGTTTGTTGAACTCTGTACAGTGTTCCTTGATGGAGAAATGGCTGGACAACCAGTTATCTTCAAATGACCAGCTGCACTGCACAAGGCCAGATACTATATTCAATCAAAATCTGCCTGTTTAAGCAGCAGATACAGCAGCTACCGACTGGTGCAATTCACTATGCAACAACGGGTCTTAAAGGTGAGGGGCTTTGTCACCCTCATTTATAGCCCCTGGTGGATGACCTGCAGTACTGCTGTAGATGCCCCATAGCATGACCTGAAGCTGTTCCATCATCTGCTGCTGTATGAGGCTGTAAACCCACTGGTCTCTGGGAGTGCAATCCATGCCTTCCAGCAGCATGCCTCTTGCACTTTTCAGCAGCAAGGTGCCAGCAGAAGCACAACATGCTCTTGCTGATAGCCTGCTGGCAGTCAAGCCAGACACTGAACTGTGCACACCACAAGAGTGCTTCAGAATGGGGTTTGGCAAGCCTAAGTTTCCATCTGCACTCAGTCTGTCAACAACCCTTGCTGATTTGGTTGGGCCAGACTCCTGGTTCACATTTCATTCTGTAGCTTGACCTGGAGTTCCTGGCAGAAGATATTGCAGACTAGCCACAGTGTGCTGTATATCAGGCATCAGTAGTCAACCTGCAGTCTCTGAACATCACTGACTGTGCTGAATAAGGGGTCAAACTTGACTCAGATTTTTTTGGCATTGGCCATGGGTGAAGAGCATTACCAGAATGTGCTCCAAGTAATTGAGAAGGACTGTAAGCAGTAGCCAAAAGTGTGTAAGCAAGCTGCAAAACAGTTGTAATATCATTTCTTGTTCTGTTTGTTTTTTCTGTACAAAAGTGCATTTTTTGATGCAGCATTTGTAATGTTTCATTATATTACATTTCATTTGGAAAACAAAGCCACTGGGGCCTATCAAGGTGATCGAAGTCATGTGCTACATTTTAAAAATAATAAAATCTTGCAAAATGTCAATCTCAAGTCAGCTAATTAACATAACTATTTACTACCACCAGTTTCATTTTTGTTTTTTTTTTGTTCTTTTTTCTGCACAAAAAAGCATTTTTTTGAAATAAAATTACTTTCTGTTTCCTACTAGTCACAGAACACTTAGAAACAAAACAATTAGAAAAAGAAAAATGCATATTCTACAAAAGTTAAAAAAAATCTATTTGATCAATGGACCATGTAGATCAGGGGTCGGGGAACCGGGGTAAATTACCCCAAATGGGGTAAAAATGAAAATCTCGGGGGTAATGAAGGCTCAATAAACATAAATAAAATTGCACAAAAATTTATTATTTAATAAGCGAGGCTAATTATCAAAGTTATATTTTTTTCGAACAAATAATTTCAAGTCTAGGGGTAATATCATTGTACACAAATATATTTTGGGGTAATACCCAGAAAAGTTCGCCGACCACTGATGTAGATGATGTCAAAACCTTCCCAACATTTAAAGGAATCTTTTGTTTCACAAGTGGAACAACTTTAATACAGGGACAAAAGCACTGAAGCAGCCCACACAATTTTTTTAATTATGGGGCGTATGATGCACCCTAATATTTATACTTCATTAATGAAAGGAATTACACCCAAATAAATTATGCCAAAGCCCATATAGGTTTATAGCTAGTCAAAAATATAAAATTGCTAAAAATTGAGAATGTGCAAATATGGTTGAAGTTTGTGTTTAAATTTTGGTAAACTATTTTCTGCAGATAATGCTTATTATGGTTGAAAAATGCATGAATTGAATTAATCAGTGGTACCATTGGTATATCTAGGTAGGTTTTAGGTACTGAGAAAATGTGCATGCAGTATCAGTGGTAAGTTTTTTTATGCAGGAAGGATGGGCTAAGGGTGAATGCCCATAAAATCTCCCCTCCCATAGAGGAGAGAGAGCTGAAATCAAGGTCAAATGTTTTTGAGATGCCTGGACACACTGCATTTGAAAGATTGAAGATCATAGGGGAAAAGATGGATTAAGGAAGATTATTCTAGAGTTGACCAGTTCAGTAGATGAAAGACAAAATAATGATTAACCTTTGTTAGAGAGTTGGACAGAAAAGGAATGAGAATGTGTTGAAAATTGGATAGTGTGTGCTCTCCTTAACCCTTTTGCTGTTAAATTTGGATATATGTGAACAAAACCATTTGGAAATATCAGAATTATGCAGTGAAAGGGTTAAAGGAGGAGGCATGCAGTTAGAGGTCAGAAGAACAGTGTCCATTATAATAGTGATAGGAGAGAGAATGAGAGAGAATGAGAGAGAATGAGAATGAGAACAGTCAGTAAGAGGTGGGGAATTGATGAGACAAAAAGCCTTTGATTCCACCCAGTCAAGGTGAGCTGTGTGGGTTGAACTACCCCACACATGAAAAGCATACACCATACAGGGCCAGACAAGACCCCTGTACAGAGACAGCAACTGAGTGGAAGTGAAGAAACTGTGGAGCTGGTGCAGCACACCTAACCTCTTGAAAATTATTTTAGAAAGAGAGTATATATGATCTTTCCAAGAATGATCACAAGAAGAGAAAATGACAAGAATGTTAAGAGAAGAGGAAGGATTGAGTTGTGTATTGTTGAAGGTAAGGAGATAGTTATGTTCAAAAAAGTTTGAAGAATAACTGGAAGGCAAATTATATTAAGTTCAACTCGAAATAACATTTTATTATATAGCTAACTTAAACTTGAGATATGATAAATATGAAAAAAAAATTAAGAAACTTCTTTATATAGCTACTGTATTCAAATCTAAAATTTGATACCGATATTTTAAATGATAAGATACTACGTTGAAACTTAATCAAAATAGGTATGGTACTATGGTCTAAATTTTGCGGATATCCACTGCAAAGGTACAGCCGACTCTTCCAGGTGTTGCAGAATGGTCCTCTACTCCATAGGGAGGTAGAGGGATGCAGTCCACTCTGCCTCTCCTAACCTTCTTCCCAAGGAGATTCCTCTGAAATTGTTAGTCTTAGTTTACCTTGGGGCTAATTTTGATTTAATATGAGTAGGTAGCTAGGCCTATAAGTGATTGTAAAATTTAATATAACAGAACCATAAGTTGTTGTTTAGCCGATCAGCCCACCCTGATCGAGCAAGCCAGCAGTACGCAGGTAACTGATCGCCCTCTCCAGAGTGGACCAGAGGTTCAGCGCACTAGTGATGTTGTGTTGTGTTCATTGTTGTGCTAGAGCAGTACAGTCTGTCATAATGTGTTCAATAAACTTAGCACAATTCCGATGTGAACCATAAGTAGATTCTAAAAGCTGATTTCCAGCTCTAATATTTCATTGTGTTCAATTTTGAAAATATCTTTTAAATTAATAAATTGGCCAGATAAAAATTTGCAATATTAAATTTAATGGCAAAAGTTGCCTGTGATAGTTCAATATAAGTATTTTCAACTAAATATGTAATATGAAAATATATTTGGCTGAAATTTGATTTTACACAAGATCCTTAATAAGAATCTGCATAAATTTAATGATCCTACCTAGCTCAAAAATCCAAGAATGTGGAAAATTTCCGCTTTTGTTGCCCTTATTTGAAGGGAAGACTGTTCGGAAACCTGCGGGTCATATTATAAATTTTGTAAAATGGATTAAGTTTTAAATTTAAATAACCTGGCCAAATTAGCTCAGTCATGGTAATGTAAATTTATAAATATTCATCCATATACTAAATTTGAAATAGATCATAGCCTAACAGCTTCTTGTTGTCTGGGCGAATTGGCCCTAAACAGCAAAGGTCTGAGTTAACTACGAATCATTGAAATGACTATGGTAGTAATGAAGTATTGAGAAATCTCCAGTTTATTTTTACAGTCATGACTGCTGGAATTAATGATAAAGAGTTATCATTAATGGGAAGTATTGTTTTAGTCTAATGCATCAAGTTTGGCTTAACAATCCTTATCTTCACCATTTAATTCCTTCTTGGTTCAGTGACTGCTGTTTGAAAATCTTAGTGTCGGGACTACAGTAAGTTAGTCATGACCAGGGGCCCTGTATCTCCTTTCCATCATCATTGTGGTGGTCAAATTCTTTGTTTTACCCCTCCATGATCCTGTAGTCTTGTGTGGGGAAAAATTTACAACTGCAGTGGGGGTTGCTCGCTTGGCAAAATTCTAAAATTCCAGCATGAATGGTGAAAGTGTGAGTGCTGAGAACATGAGAACAAAATTGCTGTTGGTAGGTCCAAGAATCACAGAGATAGCAATTTTTCAAGGTGTCTTCTTTTCAATTTTGCCTCTTCTGCACAGGTCATTGCACATTTTCTGGAAAAGGAAAAAATTCTCTCCCACAGTATTTGCTCTTAATTTTTATGGCTCCTATTTTTCTTGTAGGTGTTATGATGATTTTAAATTTCAGGTTAGGATGTTAAAGCCACTATGATGTTATGCGTACTGTACATGAGCTTTGTATATAAAACAAGCCTTATTAAGCATACAATTAATTTTTTAATTTGATCTGAGGTTTTTTTTTGTTTTGTTTTTTACGGTACGGTACCGTACCTTTCAAGGTAGAAAAACTTGAGGCATTTTAAGAATTATACAACAAAAATTTGCTTAGGCAAAGTTTTCAATAAGTTATGTGGAAGGTTGTAATGAGTAGACAGATGAAGAAACTGAGTTTTTGAGGCAATGAAAGCCACAAGGTTTTTTCTCCTCCAATCAGAGATAGTAGAAAGACCAGAGTTCAGGTGTACCACAGCTGTTCCACATGAAACATGGAGTGTCTATTGAGGGGGAACATTTTGTGAAGTGGGTGGAGAAGTGAAGAGTGGAATCATTGGCATAGGAGTGAATAGGACAGGAAGTGCAACTTAATAGATCACTGATAAATAAAAGGAAAAGAGTGGGTGAAGGATAGAGCCCTGAGGAACACCACAATTAACAGTTTTAGAAGAACAACAATGGCCATCAATAACTGCAGCTATAGATCGGCCAGAAAGGAAATCAGAGATAAAGGCACAGATAGAAGGATAGAAACTGAAGGAGGGTAGTTTTGAAATTAAGGATTTGTGCCAGACAATATCAAAAGCTTTTGATATGCCTGGTACAATAGCAAAGGTTTCATTGAAATCCCAAAAGGAGGATGACCAAGAGTCAGAGAGATACTAGTTTGGTCAACTGTATACCCTTGTCAATTGGTTAGGTTAAGTAATGATTTTTTGTTAAAACTCACAAAAATATGACAACTCAACCCAATTGTCAAGGGCGTACAGTTGACCTAACCAGGCATTCAATTAACCTAACTAGTTGAGTCATAGTATTTTTATTAAAACTAATGTGGCCATTTTGTATGCAAACGTGTTTTCTTCTGTTTTACTAAAAAAATCACTGACATTCTCAGAGATTATATGTTTCATTTATAGTACAATTAATATTTGATTAAGATAAGCTTGTTAACAAATGAGATGCGGCCATTCTGGTTTGTGGCTGTTTTGACTGACAACCTTCCCAATCACTGACACCAAAGTGCCAAAAGCATCTCCTCTTGGGAGGATTTAAATGCCAAATTGGAGCAATAGAACAAGAAAACATATAAGATTGTGGTCAGAGGAGCTCAAAAGAGAAAAAGTTTGACAGAGTAAGAAGAAAGATGAGTGGTGAGAAATAAATCCATAATGTTGGTCCTATCTCCAAGGCAATCAGGGATACAAGGAGAGAGCTGTGCAATCTGTTCTAGGTCATTCAGGATAGAGATTTGTTAGCTAGTTCACTAGAGATGTCAGTGAAAGGGGAGAAAAGCCAAAGGTGGTGGTGAACATTGAAATCTCCTAAAATGGAAATTTCAGCAAAAGGAAAGTGGGATAGGGGTAGAATTCAGGGGATTTAATTTCAGGAATATGAGAGGAAGTTAGGTCATTGTGTGCGTGTGCGTGTGTGTGTGTGTGTGTGTGTAACATCCACCTTTGGAATGAAAGTGAGTGTAAATTAAGTAGGAGGGTACAGAAAAGAGGTTGCTGTCAGTCATCCCAGACACCTAAGTTTCGGCAAGGGAGAGGTAATGTTCAAGAGACTGAAAATTTGAGGAAAGGCCACAGTTGTCGCAGAAGTTTATGAAAAGTGAATCAGGCAGAGGTCCAGAACATCTTGAATGGATAGTAGCAGAACCAGACCCACTGCCCAGGTCTGCATTCCCAGTATTGGCAGCAGGAGAGCCAGAAGTGGGGACATTTATGGCCCCCTGCCCAGGGGACTCCAAGGCTCTTGAGGTTGATGCCATTTTTGTCATTTTTAATTTTGAAAAGATTGTGTGGTATGTAAGATGCATGTAATGTTTGAGAGCATGTTGGACTGCTCATAGGGTAGATGAGACAGAAAAAGATCAGCTGAGGAGGAGGGTGACAGGAGAAACAAGAGTTCCAGCACTCCCTGTCTGCTGCCTAATATATCCCAAGGAATACTTCCCTGGTTGACTGATTTCTACAACCTCCAACTGTTGATCATTTGATCAACAAAACATTTCCAAAGCTGATTTTTTACTTCCACAACATAAAATAAGCTTTGGTTAACCTTGGTTTTGCTTCTGCCTGAATTGTTCATCCTGACAAAGGTCAAGCTTGTCACTCCACCTTAAACCTACAGTTTAATATGGAATTGGAACCACACCCCACCATAGGTAGTCAGAAATTAAAAAGTTCTCACCCAGACTCAATCTCATGACTTCCCAATCAACAGCCCAGCATCTTAACCCACTTAGCTACCCAAAGTACCCATTTATCTACCAACCAATTTTTTTTATTGTGTGGAAAGATGAACATCTGGGTTTGCTGCTTGCCACCTGCCATCACTGGGTTTAGATCCCAGGGCCAGTGGATTCATAGTCAGTGATGCTAACCACTACACCACTGGGGCACCATGGTCCAGTTTGGTGTGTAACACAACTCCAGTGACCCATTTTATTCCATTTGTTCTGGTCAAGAACTTTGAGCTTATCACCAATTTTGAATTATTTAACTGGCCCTTTGCCTGACTGAAGCTGCTGTTCATGATTGATCTTAACTTTGTCTTCCAGGTTAGGCTTAAGATCTAAATATGTTTTGATCTTCCTTCAAAGAAATAATTCTGCTGGAGTCACATTTGTGGTCACATGAGGGGTGACTTAGTACGGAAGTAAAAATGGGTGAAGTCTTTTGCTTAAATTTCCCTCATTTTTCTTTTTGAGGAATTGCTTCACAATTTGAACAGCTTGTTTTGCTTCTCCATTTGTTGATGGGAATGATAGTGCCTTTATCATTTAATTCAAGGAAATTTCTTTTTAATTTCTCTGAAGTTAAGTGAGGACCATTATCACTAACTACAATCCTAGGCAATCCATAGGTTGCAAATTTTCCTCTCAAAACATTAATAGTATTACTGGAGGTTATATTCTTCACAGGTATCACTTCAGGCCATTTAGAATGTGCATTGATCAATGAGTATGAGGAAATAGCTGTTTTGAGAAGGTCTGGCAAAATCTACATGAATCCTTTGTCATGGCTTATGTAGTCACTCCCAAGAGTAGAGTGGTGCAGAAGGTGGTTTTGATACTGTCCACATTGGTTATTTAAGGACTTGATTCCATTGTCAATTTGAGGCCACCAAACATACAATCTTGACAGTGATTTTGTCTTCATTACAACTCAGTGGGAGATATGAAATTTGTCATTCTCTTCTGGAATTTCCGAGGAATTATTACTCTGACCTCAAGGCAAACAGCTTTCTTCCACTGTTATTTCAGTTTGAAAACTTTTAATTCTTTTTCTACATAGGCTGGATATAATGTTAAGGTGTATTCCAGAACTTTTGACAATAATGGGTCCATTCTCATTCCATTTTGATATCTTGAATTGTTAATGGCAGTATTTCCAGGTGTTATTGATTAAATATACAAACAGTGTCATGTAACTCTCCTGTATTTCTATGGATGTCTGAGACTGATTACACCAGTACACATTTGAAAACTTGTTGATCGATTTTTACAAACTAGTTGGTGATTGATTCTATATAATTTGAGTGCGCTGATCTCAAAAATAGTTAGTTTTTCCCTATCATGTATGGTTTTCTTACTACAGGGTGTGTCATAAATTCCCCATTTATCCCCAAATGTGAACCATCTTATCGAGACCAACATTGGATTGCACATGCTAAACCATAAATTTTGTTGTTATAGACTACAGTAACGCTTACATAATAATGTAGGGTAAATATATATAACAACCAGTCCCGTTCCCAGCAAAATACTCTCTCCCCTCCCATCAATGGGTGGTTAACATTTGGGGACAGATGAGGTATTACAACACCCCTTGTAGCACGAAATCTTTAGGTGATAGAGTAAAACCTAATTAAAGCAGAATTAAATAGCTCCTAGCTCTTGGACAAGCATATTGCTTGTTTATGAAAGAATAAAAAAATAACTGAAAGAAAAAATATATTTACCTTCTTTACTTGCAAACATTTCAGGACTTATTCCAAAGACTTAAGTATGTGTCGGATGCCAATAAATTGTTCTCCTGCAATCTAGACCCCAAAAGTTCTGCAGAGTCCTTAGGCAGATTCAAATCCCTGACTAAGTCATTTAGTTCGGCTTGGGTTAATGGTTTAGGATCTCGGTCAGCTGTTGGCTGTTCATAAACATTATCATTGTCTGGATTTGGAGCTGAATCAGAATCTGAATTGTATTGATCCACTCTCTCAGGTGGGTGGGGAATAGGAACTTCTGGACCATGGGGTACCGGCCTTATTGCAGATGGAAGACTTGGGTATTGAAGGCTCTCTTTATTCTTTGCATTATAACCTTTAACATTGCAAGAACAGAAGTAGCAGTCATCAGTATGGTTTCTAGGCTCGTGCAGTCGTGCCATACCATAGGGATCCCAAATGGCAAACTTTTCTTTTTACCTTTGCTCCAATTCCTTAGTGCTGCAACACACCTAAGACAAACCTTGTGTGGAGCCCAACTTTTGTCTTGATCTCCTAATTTAATTCCAAAATAACCATGATAAGCTCTCTTAATGAAAGTCGTTACATTTGTCCTTTGTTTTACAACATACCGACCACAAATATAACAAAATATGTCTGGACTATGGGTACATCCTCCAGAAGCCATTATTAAAATTTCAAAGACATAATGTTAGAATTATCTATCTGAAAAATATGAAAAAATGAAATTAATTAAAGATAAAAAAGGTAAAAAATTACAAAATGCCCCAAAATTGTTTTGCTAATAACTTTAAAACTGTGGGTGATAGAAAACACTGGTAGCATTTTTTAATTCAGCACAGCGAACTGCTTCAGAATCACAACTCAAAATAAAGAAATCGATTTTCATGCAGACTGGTGTTATTTGTTGTTCAGTCTTCCTAAATTCCATGTCATACTCATAGGAAGTATGGCATAATGTTGTAACCTGGCTGCAGCTAAAGGAGGTAATCCTACCTTTGAACCTAAAATTGCTAAGAATAGCTTATAATCCATAGTGAGGATAAATTTGCATCCATACAGGTACTGATGAAAATGTTTTACTCCATAAATGAGTGACAATGCTTCTTTTTCAATTTTAGCATAATTCTTCCTAGAGCTTGTCCAAGTTCTAGAAACAAATGCAATTAATCTCTCACCCCCATTCCAGCAAATATCATGGCTCCAATCCCTGTAGATGCATCACAAGCCAATTTTATTTGGAGGTTTTCATCATCATGAGCTAAAATGGGAGCCTGAGTTAACTATTTTTAATTCATTAAAAGTTTTGACAAGCAACTATCTAATCCTATTTGACATTATTTTTCAATAAGTGATTAATAGGATTATCAACAGTGGATAAATTCTCTAAAAATTTCCTGTGGTTGTTAATGAGACCTACAAAAGCTCTCAAATTCTTCACAGTACTGGTACCAGTACATCTTTGATTGATTTTTCTCTTTTGATGTGTGAAGGCCTTATTCATCTATCCGTAACCCAGATAAGTTATACAGGTTCAGAAGAATTTTAATTCAATGTTTTTTTCTCTTCTAATTTGTAAATCACCTCATTCAGTATTTCAAAATGTTTCTTTTCCATGGAACTACAGTGTGGTCACAAAATTTCAAAACTACAATCAATCGAAATCTCCAAGTTTCAAAATTTCAATTATGTGAAATTCAGCAAGACACGACATGACTCACATTCTGCTTCAGTGTGATCAACCATTTCAGTTCTGTTCTGAGCTTCAGTGTGTGCTGTTCCCCATTCATTCACAATGGAAATATTTATATTTTTGCCCACTGTGATTTTATATTGACTGGGTATTATGGTGCATTAGTTATTTAGGGCTTATTTTAGTCTTTTTGAAGGTTGTTTATGAACTTGTTTATGACCATACATACATATATATTATGGTGACTGGATCTAATAGTCACAAGGATTGAAATTCTCACAAGTTCTGGATAGTACAACTGCCCCATTATTTCAAAATTTCATAACCACACTGTACTTGTTAATATATCATGAAGGTAACAGGCAATATTGTAGAGGCCTTGCAGTAAGCTATCCATTTTCAACCTGAACAATGCTGATGCAGAAGCAACTCCATTGGGCATGCAAGTGCAGCAGAACAACCCAAGGTCGGTATTTATTGTTGGAAGATCTTTTGACTCTTCTTTTAATTCACGCTGCTCATAAGCTTGGTTTAAATCAGTTTCAGAAAATTTTACCATCATTTAAACTGGCAAACAGATCAGTTGGTTTTGGTAATGGATAAACATCAACTTTTAAACCAGAATTAAGTGTAACTTTAAAATCACTACAAATTCTTAGTTCACCATTTGGCTTTGAAACACAAACTATGGGCAAAGCCCACTTGCTATAATTTACCTTTACAAGCACTTTTTGATCAACCAATTTATTTTAAATTACTTCTAGTTTTACCTTTTAGAGCATGAGGTACTGATCTAGCCCTTATGAATTTAAGAGTTACATTCTCCTTCAAATTTAATTTAACTTTTTGCACCTATAAATTTACCTAAACCCTCAGGAAATATAGCGTTATGGTCCTGTAACACATTGGTTAGTCTATCACTAGAAACACACTACTTTATTTCTTTTTTAATTCTACTCGGTTTTAGATTTAAGGACTAACCAATTCCAACCAAATAATTAATGGAACATAATTTTATTCCTAAATCAAACATCAACCTTAGCACAACCAACAAGGTTTATATTTTTACCAGCATATGTAGTTAGCTTTATTTTTGTCTGAGGAACCACTTCAATTCCAGGAATGTTCTTGGTCACACATTCTGGAATGGTAGCTCCTGTATCTAACTCTATAATGATAGGTACTCCATTAATTTTAAGAGTAATGTTCTTTAAATTATTTATTTGGAAAATGGCATTTTCAGCTTGAGGATCCTGGACTGTTATATTATTTAGCTCATTTTCACTTTTGCCTACATATTCTGCAAAAATTTTTTTTTTTTTTTGTCCTGTAATATGCCCTTGTTTATGGTATTTATGACAAGTGGAATCCTGATGGTAGCACTTTTGTGAAATATAAGCACTTTTATTACATCTGTAATATCTAACATCATCATCTTTAGGTGCAAAAAACTTCACTTTTTTTCTACATGAAGGTCAAAATATGAAAATAAAAACCCACTCTAATAGACAGTTTATTTCCACAACAGTTTCGACACCCACTGGCATCCTCCTCGGGTGGATAGAGAAAAACGTTTTTCTGTATCCACCCAAGGAGGCTGCCAGTGGGCATCGAAAGTGTTGTGGAAATAAACTCTGTCTATTAGAGTGGGTTTTTATTTTCATATCTTTAGGTTTATAGGCTACCTTATGAACACAATCTGGTTGCTTTGGCATGATCCTTAAATTCTGTTGAACTTCAATTTGGTTTCTCCACAATTTCCGTGCTGAGAGTAAATTAGTGGCTCAGTTGAGAGTCAACTTGAATTCTTGCAACAAATATATCCTATTTCCACTTAAAATTCCAACACAGTCAGTCACATAAGGCTTCCTCAAGATAAATTTTAAATCAACAATCTTCAGATAATCTCAAATTCTACTAAATATATTCCACTATATTCACCTTCGTTTTTGGTTATGAATATGGAACCAATATCTGGCCATTGTCTTATTTACAGAAGGATGGAAACATTCAGATGAAATCTTGTTGAGGTCATGTTAGTTTTCTCAGAAGGAACTGCAGGTGCAGTTAAACTTCTTAAAATGCCATAAACTTTTCCACTTAGGGAAGTGAGGAGGAACATACTCTTTTCATTGTCATCTGTGACTTTATTTGATGTCAGAGTTTATGACAGTCATTCATTCCAGGTTCTGAAGTTTTACATTACTTCATATTGCTCTAAATTTGATATATAAAACTTTCAGTGGACATTCTGTAGTCAGACTAATTGTTCTGATTAGTAGATGCAGAGATTAACTTACTCTCAACTGAAATAGTGCCTTGCTTTTCACAGAAGTGATGTTAAATTGCAGAAAGTCACCAGGGCTTGGGTAGAAAACTTGTTCACCTGTTTAAATGATGCAAGTGC